>JANITX010000003.1:58684805-58696496 GCA_027564395.1 Erythroxylum ulei | reverse complement strand
GAAAAGACCTCCAAGTATTTCTTATATGAAAAATTAAAAGTTTGCCCAATCTTCATCAAGGTAATACCAAAAACATCGGATAGATGGAATTCTAAGATTTAAGATTAATACAAGTGATCAACCTTGAAGCCATAAGTTGCTTTCATGGTTGGTTTCCAGTTTCCACCCACCAATCATAACAAATGACTTGTTGGGATTGCCACATGAATTAATTTTCTCCTCCAGACAAATCACCAGTAACCAGTAGGGTTACAGCTTGTTAAAAGACTAAATCTCAAAACCACATACCTTGATAAATGAATTTCTGACACATGTTTTCCACCAGACAATATTAGGCATTTTGGTCGCATGGCCAAAACAAGGATACTGCTTAGCCATTTCTGTATAAGCAAGTTTGAAGCCTTCATGTACACGTTTGTAGTCTGGGCAAGGAAGTCCAACAGATTTTGCTGCCATGCAGTAGTAGTCACCAAGTTCACCTTTGTAAGCTATAAGTGTACCAGTGACATCCACAGTGATGCAACGTAATTTTGAAAGGAGAGACATTTCAACAGTTGTTCAGAACAGACAGAACTCCAAAAGCTATGTTTGGTAAGTTCCAATTTGTGCTTAGTTTCAGTATCCCTAAGACAACAGATAAACTTGTAGACCAAGCAATTGATTTGGTAAAATGTACAAGCTACGAAAACCTGCATCATTTAAAATTGGGGATATATGAGTACAATATTGAGCAAAGATGTTCAATCCAACTAAACTTGTCAATGAACTTCAAATCAGCTGCTTAAAGTAGGAAACTTGATCTTCTACATTGACCAAAACCATACGCCTTTTATAACAATGTAGAACCATTTCCCCATCTAAGTCACCAAAGTCCGCACAAAACGAAGAATGTAAGAAAAGTTAGAACCTTGTATGAAACAAAATGAAAATCTTCCCTGTTTTTTATAAACAAGAAACAGAAAGAGATTCAAACTTAATCTCAAGGTGAGAGATGGCCAGAAACGGATAAGGAGAAAGAATAAAAGGGAGCAACAGAAGAAAACCCACATAGGAAAAATCGAAACTTTGAGCATACCAAGACCAGTTGTTGAAACGAGAAGAAAATCTCAGTTTCTCCGCTGAAATCTCCAAACTTTTTTCTCTTTCTTTAGTCGCTTTACTCTCTCAAGTCTCAAGTTAGGATATTTAGCACCAGCTGATACACGAACCTTGAATTGAACTCTAATTCCACGAGGCCTAAGGTACACATTTATATACTTTGCGTGTAATATTGTCAGCAAGGGGAGTCGCCGTGTCAATGAAAAAGAAGCAATTAACGAGAGAGACACGCAAATTTATCATTTTTATGTTATTGTTTTTACATGTTTGTATAATTATGTATTTGTCCTTATCACTACTCGGGTTACGGAGGTTATCATATTTTTTAGCTTATTTTTCCTATAAGCTTTGAAATAACCATTTCCTTTCCTATCTAACCTAACAAGAAAGGCATTTACATCATGAAAAATACTAAATACCAAAACGTGAGGGGATAAAATTAGAAATTAGATAAAAGTGAAGTGCTTAAGTGACAAAGATTGGACACAGAAACAAAACACTGGCTTTGGGCACAAAACCATGGACGCTTGGCTGCGGTATTCAGTTGTAGTTTTCAGTTTCCTAGACTTTTGACTAAATCCCAGAAACCACGTGTAAGAGTTTGAGTCGCTTGTAATTGAAACTAGATGCCCCCATTGGATTCGCTCTGATTCAGTACTTATTGGAATGTACATGGTCAACAATATAGAACAGGACTGTGAACAAGACAAGCTCAGTTTTTCACGGTTTTAACTTTTAACTAATCAATCAGGAAGTTCTGCACAACTTAGTGTTCAGTTCCAAGTTAGAAAGTTGCATTCTTATGCTGCCTCAGCTATCAACTTGTGAATTAATGATCCTAATGATACATATGATGATCCATTTTCCATGACAGCCTTCCTACTCATATCGCTCATCTCCTTCACTTTTCTTCTCAGATCATCACCACCACCGTCCATCAAACGCCTTAGTGCTCTCTCCAGTTCTTCTGCCTCAACCAAGTCACTACCTTCCCTGTAATCCAACCTGATCTCAACAGCCAATCCCAACTCTTTCACCAACTGAAATGCATTCATCTGTTGCTCTGCGTAGACTGGCCATGTCGCAATGGGCACACCATACCACAAGCTCTCAAGTATGGAGTTCCATCCACAGTGAGACACAAACCCTCCAATGGCTTGATGCCCCAAAATGGTCACCTGTGGAACCCATCCACAAACTAATCCTAATGTTGCTGTCCGATCCGTAAACCCTTCTGGCAATATCTCCTCTAGATTAGCGTACTCACCAGGGAGGTCTAGCTTCCCCTTGGGCGGTTCACGGATGGACCACAAAAACCGAATCCGGGTCTGTTCCAACCCGACTGCAATCTCTTTCAACTGAGAACTGCTCAGACTCCCCATACTACCAAAGCATAAGAACACCACAGATGATGAAGGCTGATCATCAAGCCATTTCATGACACCTCCCTGCTGAGCCTTATCTGGATGCCATTGGACAGGTCCGGCTAAGTCAAGAACCGGTCCGATCGGGTAAACCGGCGGCAAGTTACTTGCAGAAATGGAGTTAACTGCATGCTGTTCGATTTCCTTGAACGTGTTCACGACAAGACCTCTGGTTTCCTTGTACCTTCGCGCATGTTGCAAGAACCAGAAATACGCATCTTGGGTTCTTTTCAATACACTACTGGGAAGTAGTAGTGGGGGCAACGGGTTGACAAAACTCGGTATGTCTAACTCCAAAGTCGGATCTTTTGGTACGAGAAGACCAGCATCTGAAATGGTGAACTCGGAAGTGAACTGGGTTTCAAGAGTTGGCAAATGGAGCATGAATCCCAGAAAGCTAGCTGGAGATTGAAAATAAAGATAGCAAGGGACGCCAAGTTCATTAGCAACATCGATCATCGAAGTACAGAACATGTCAATGAATAATCCACCAAACCGAACTGAGCCACGTTCTGGTTCTGTTTCCGTCTGCATAAGTTTAACGATGGCTTCCTTAACATGGAACTTGTGCTTAGCAATAAACAGTGACATGTAACTCATAGACGACTGATATTGATCTGGTTTAGGGGGTTCGGCGACAGGGAGAAGGACAAAGTTCACACCGGACATTGTAGTGGACACACGTGATTGAATGTAGTCGTTGAGCACTCGCCTCTGGGACATGGTGACGATCAGTATGGTGGCGGATAATCTGGAGTCACGATCCACCAAACGCTGAGCAAATTCAACGGTTGGGACGAGGTTTCCAATAGTTGGTGAAGAGATGAGCGCGACGTGAGTGTTCACCAAAGTTTGCATCTTGAGAATGGAGTCTGGTTCTTGCTTGCTTCACCTATCAGTTGGCTCGAGAATATATATTTTGGTAAGCTGGTTGATCATGCTTCCTTCCTTCCTTCTCACCGGTCAAGATGAGGATCATGTGGACGAGAGATGATAACAAAATAATGAATATTTTGGTATTTTGTTGACGCGAGAAGGAATCAGAAGATGTAAGGTCTTTGTCGTTTGTACCATATTTACATTTCATTATCAATCACTGGGACCAAGATGCTCGATCGTGACGATTCATCAATGGTTATAAAGTCTTAGACAAAGTAATACTCGACAAAACATAAGTCTTTTCATTGTTTGGACTTAAAGCATTGATCATATGTCACTCATAACATTATTATTATTATTATTAAATGACGTTGGCTTGGGAACAACCAAAAGCCACCGGTTGCTTTATTCTTCTAATGATCAATTCTTCATCATCAAAGTCTGCCGGTGAAACAAGCTGAAAAAGTTTAATAATATGTAGCCTTATCCTTATATAATAGAGAAGTTATTTTCGGTAGACTCACAAACAGATGTAACAATAAAAGAGCGTTGCAAGATAAAAAGTCAATAAGTAAAACTAACATGTACATAAACCTTGATTTAGCATTCATTTTCTCTATTTGAAAACTTTCCACCGCTTCTAAGCCTAGTCCTGCCATGCTGTTCTGAGAGATTTTCTTTTCTGAAAGCAAAAATAATTGGAGACTCGAGCTTGGTGAAGAGACCATCTTCTATCTACCAAAAGAAAAAGAAGACACCCATTTTCTAGTTGAAACATGCTATTACTATAGAAGGCTCTACGTTCGTTAATAAGAAGAATGAATGTTCTTACACAAGGTAAATTTGAACAAGTGAGAGATCATCAGCCAAAGAATGGACAAAAGCATGTAAATGCAATTCCAAAACGAATTATTATGCCTTCTTATACATTGTTATTACAAATTCCAGAGAAAAAAAAAACGAAGCTACATAAGTTAGGATGCCAGAAGAGAAAGCTTACAGCTTTTTGTCATCTGCAGAAGACAAACTTGTGCGATCAGAATAGGCATACTTCTGCAGAAAAGAAGGATCTTCATGAATTTCAGTTAACCCACCTCATTAACCGAAGTAAAGCCAACATATAAATGCGACTTTCAGGATTTGGTACATCTATATCTATATACATTTGTGGATCAAAATCAATTTGTCAAATTTATGTTTTCACTCTAACACCGAGAATGAGGTGTACTTCCTTCTTGAATATGGACCTCAGTTCTTCATTAGCTTCAAGGCCTATTCTCCTGTGTAAGCAAGCATGTTAGGAATAGTTTCAGATAGTGATGATCGTACTGACACAAAAGCAGGGAGACCAAATTGAAACAATGGCAGATGTTTGAATGATATAAACATTTGACCCTTCACAGAGATATAGAAAGCAAACCAATAAATTGAACAGAAATATCTTTGCCTTTGTTTATAATATCTCCTTGAATACTTCATCTATTGAGCCTAACCATGTAGGTTCTTTGAAGATAATAAAGAATTAAAAACTAGAAGAAGAAGAAGAGGAAGGGAAGTAAAGGAACAGATTTGGTAACTCATTAAGGTTTCCCATTTGGTCAACTGGATTCACAAACTTCCAAAAGTTTCCAAAGAACATTCAGCCAATGATAGTTATTCCTCACATAATTTGGATACTTTTAAACTATCAAAACAAACACCAACAGTCCAGGCAAATATGATTGATGGAAACATGTAGCCAAAAAACTACCAAATAGTTAATTGACAGTAATGGCCAATAAGTATTAAAAGACATACCCTATTTTGGAGCCATTTTTCCCCAAAAGAATTCCCCTCTGGCTTTTTTTGCGAGTAATGAAATGCTGTTCAATCCTAATTGAACCGTCATTTAATTCCTTCCACTCCATCAAACGATGTTCAATTGTATAAGGAATTTCCTGAACAAGGAGAATTTAATGTTATCATTCAATATCATAGATTGTGTTATGTGTATGACATCCCTCTCCCTCCTCACTCGCTCTCAGTTTCTTATGCATTGAATTAACCCAGTTCTTCCCACGAGACCCAGTTTAAAACTTTACCTGATGCACATGGTCTAATAACTTCTCACGAACAACTTCTAATGAAATGTTCTTCATGACTTCTTCAGTCATGGTAAGTGGATCTTCATCCCATGGTCTTTTAACCGCCTAGGCATTAAAAGCCATTTAAGAGTCAGTCAGATGTGATGTCAGATATGTGCTTTTAGCTTGTAAGCCAAATTCAGAAAGGATGCATTTAGAAGAATGTAAAGGGAGAGAAAATGATCAATTGGTCCGCTCAAAAGTCCGGGAGAAAATCAATAATTGGGAAACTGGAGAACCTACTAGAGTTTAATGCAACACCATGAAATATTCTGGTAAGTTTCACCAATTCATTCTGCCAAAGTGCCAATCAAATCAACAAAACTTAACAGAAACCAAGTCTTCTTGTGATGAACATAGTGTCCTACCTGCTGCATCAGGTATTCAGTGAGATTCTTTATCCCGGCACCCTTCAGTGCTGAAATCATGAACAGTCTAATAACACATAGAAAACGTAAAAAAAAATCTCAGTAGTTAGTTTAAGCGCCCATTGCACGAAATCAGAAAGGACAATCAAGCTGTTTCATAGTATGAGAAGTCCCTACCTATCATATCCAGGAAGATCTTTGAATTGATCAACAACATTTAACAAATCTTTCTTCTTCTCAACAAGATCAACTTTATTCATACACAGCACACGTTTTTGTTTTGGGTGTGCTTGTGCTCCCAAACGTTCAATCAATTTTATGACCCTTGGATCAGGCCTAAGTAGGTTAACAATCACATGCAGAGACAAGGTATGAGCAAGTACAAATGCACATGGATAGAAACGTCAATTGGTCAATGATTATACTAAAAGCAGCATCCATACACCACTAACCTAGTAAGATGCCTATGGACATCAAAAAGAACCATGAGTACATCGTATAATTCAATTCCACTCCAAGCGCTTTCCACGCGAGTCTTGATGTCTTTGTATGGATGACCACTGATCCTTAACATAAGTCCAGGGGTATCAAAGAAACACTGCATGACACTTTGAATATCAGGTATAAGAGCACAACAAGATTGAAATCCTCAGGAATCAACAAATTGGGAATGGTGTATATAATTACACAAGTTTTTCTTTTTGGCATGGATTTAGACAACATTATACATGATACCTAATCTTAATGACATGATTAGGAGTGTCGATAAATAATGAATAACATAAGTTTGGTGAAATTAGGTATATACCATTTGAGTTTCTCCTTTAGTCATCACTCCTAACACTTCATGGGTAGTTGTGTTTGTCTTTCGAGACACAGCAGAAACCTTTGTCCCAACCTGCAGAAGGCAAACAACAAAATAATACACAATCTCAACGGCTAAAACAAAAGGCAAATCATTTACCCAAAGAACCATGAACAAAAAACAGAAACAAACCACGTAATTAGTCAGCGAGGATTTTCCAGCATTTGGGGCACCAATTATCCCAACGGCAAGTGACTTCTGGTCCTCCTCTCGAACCTCCTCCTCCTCATCATCGGGTTTCTCCAGCGCCGCCTCAAGCAACGCTCGTGCCAACATTCTATGCCTCTCCTCATCCTGTTGTTCCTTCAAGATCTTCACTTTCGGCTTCTGGGTCTCTTTCCCGAGCACTACCCTGTCGGCTTTCTCTCTGTACTTCGCGTCCCAAGTGGGCTCTTGCGGGGTTTGTGAAGAGAAGGTCGTTGCATCGGAGTTCAAGCCGGGGATCGCATAGTGGCTGCTATCAAATCCGACGTCGGTGTGGTCGTTTTCGCTGTCGTTTTCTTGAGGTTGAGCCGAGAAGGAACAAGAGAATGGTGCCGGCGGGTGGTGAAGACAAGGATATTGGAGCTTTGACCTAACAACTGATACAGTTCTTAGTGCTCTTAACGCTTTCATCTTATTAAGTTTTATTGGATTAGAACATAACCATGTTCACAACAACACAGGAACAGGAACACAGACAGAGATCCAGAGGCAACCATGAAACCTAAACACTTGCTGATGTAGCACAAGAAGGGTTTTGGAGGGTTTAGGCCTTAGGGGGGTAGGATGGATCGGTTACGACTTCCCGTGCAAATTTTATACCAATTATTTATTTCGTATTTTATTTGTATTTTCATTTTTATTTGATATATATATAATAGTTCAAGTTCCAAGTATTAATTTGAGAAAGGTGAATTAAGTCGATGTAGCGTAATTTAAAATTAATAAAGATATAGTTAAATTTATTAGATTATAAGATAGTAAAATTAATTATAATTTGATTTAAGTTTATTAAATTTTAGGATGGTGAAATAAAATTGGATTCGATTTCACCTAATTTGAAATTAATAAGATATATGTAATTTTATTAGATTTTAAGATGGTATAATTAAGTTGCCTATCTTGATATTAATAAGACATTTAAGTTTATTAAATTTTAATTTTAATTTTAATTCAAGTAAAAATAACATTATTTTACTTTGTAAATTTAATTACAAATTAAAAAAATTCAAGATTAAAACTATATCATTTTAGAAAATAAATCAAACAACATTAAGCCAAACTTAGTCATTACTAAAGAATCAAGATATATTTAATTGTGGGTCAATTTTTCTTTTTTCTTATAATGCTTAAATAAATTTATTAAAAGATTAAATAGTCTCTATACAAACTTTATTAAAATGAAAACAATCTTTTAGTAAGACTAAACTTCTCAAATTCATCGTGCCAGCAAAATTTTTGTTGTAATCTCTATAAAAATATTAAAATTGAAAAACATTTAATGATTGAAATGTTAAGTGCATAATGGCACTTCAAAATGCATCTCATCCAAATTAAATTTCCAATATAAATAACAAGACCTTACTCTATAATAGAGATAATTATTTTAATTTCATTAAGGGTAGATAGCTACAATGCAATGCATTTTGCAGGTTTTAAATATTCCTTCTTTCTTGTAACGTCAAAGCAAACTAAAAAGCTTAACCTTTCAATCTTACAAACTTCCTCCTAAAAAATGAAACAGAAAAAGGGCGACTAGAGCTGTTCTTCATCTCCTTGGGACTCACTTGAATGCCAACCAATGTCATTCTCTCCTATTAAGACTTGTTTTTCTAAGGAATACAACAGACACATGATTCTAACTAGGACCGTTGCAAGTAGGTGACTCAGTTGGAAGCTAAGCTCGAATGGAGGACGGTCTTCGTTTAATTTAAAATGTCATTCGACCAGCAAGCCTGCTTTCTGATATCCTTCTGTCAATAGCTGCATCAATTGAGCTCATCTGGAACATTAAATAAGATGAAAAACAATTTAGCAGATGAATTGCCACCAAAAACCAACTGGACAGATCAATATATTTCTTTCAAAGCTTGGTCCTATGTGAAGAACTTTGCAAAAGGAGCTGACCTGGGCCGATTCTGAATTCACTGTTCGACCTTAAAAACTAAACAGTTATGACGCTAGGAAGGAGCTTGGGTATCACCTAACCCAAAACCCCTCATTTGGAATCAAGCATAGGGTGAATTGGGTAAAGTTAAAATTCCAAATCAGTAAATAAATTGCATTCTTTCTTAACTGAGGATGGTGCTACATGATGGAGCATCCTTGAGTTGATTCAGCAACCTTGTCAAAATGGTAATTATCTTATTACAAAAATAGGGGAGCATATAAACATACCAAGTGGCATTGGCATTCAACCATATGTTTCAATCAAATAAAAGCATCATCACCGTTGATGAATATGATTCAATATCAAAACATAATTCCTGTGCTAACAGCAGGTTCCATGATGAGGAACGTGAAAAGAAACATTGGAATTCATACAGAAATACCTTTCTAAAATAGGTAAGGATGCGTAAACAAGCGTATCTGAAACACAAGCATAAAGCCTACCCATCTGGTTAGATGTGCAAACCAACTCCAAATATCAAACAGGTAGTCATAACTTACCTGGCTAGTTTCATCATGCAACTGATACTTTGCCAAGGACATTCTTCTCTCCTCCTGCAAAATTCTAAATCATTATACTTATCAAGGAGTCTTCAAAGTACAAGAAGAAAGCTTACTCACAGTAACAACTTACCATAGACATCGCCTCATCATCCCAAACTAAGTACACCTCGTTAATGGCTGGTTGGGGGGTAGGAGCTTTGTTTGCAATTACAGGGGGTGGCCCAATCGAAGGACCACCAGTATTTGGCCCAGAGGCATACGAATGAGAATTGGTCAAAGTTCCACCTACAGGTTAATGCAATCAAGTTTGGTTTTAATAAATATATGGAGTAAAATCTGGCTTAGCAATCAATTCATAGATATATAATCTCACAACTGAGGAATTAAGACTCACAATAGCAATTAGTTATATTAAAAACTTATATCTAGATTATTCAAACAGAATTGCTTTCAACAGCAAATTGAGAACACCCAGAAACCTATTTGCAGAGCAAAAGGCTATAATTAGTCAAACCTGGCATTATTGAAGAGTTGTAGTTACTGGCTACAGAAGGGTTAGCTATAGATTGAGCATCTGCTGAAGCTTTAACTTCTGCAAGAGCAGTTGAAGGCAAAGGAGCAGAAAATGATGAACTTTGAGGCAAGTTATTGTTGACAATAGGAAACAATGGTTGCGATACAGGAACGGGTGGCATGGAAGAGGGCTGTCCAGGTAGAGTTACTTGTGAAGGTTGAAGTGCAGGTGATGTAGTTGGCTGCAAAGGAGGCCTCACATTTTGCACAGGAAATAGTGGTTGCTGGGCATATCCCATTGGGGCAGAAGGAGTAATTGAAACTGCAGGTTGCTGTGGAAACCATGGTTGAGGACGAGGAGGAACTGGCCAACCAGCAGGTGGAACTGGAACAGTAGGACTGTAACTATAGCAAGGAGATTGACAAGAGTTAAAAAAAAGTTGTTCTTATAAATTTTGCAAAAGAAAATGACCTATGTTGAGATTCATGTTATCATTTCAACGCAATGCGACCGTGAATACTAAAATCGAAAACAATGCAGTACCCATCAAGTATATATCAGATAATATTCCAACAGTAGCAAAAGTAACGTAAGAATGTGAAATATACATTGGTCGCATTGCCGCTAGAGTTTGTGGAGGATATGCAACACCTAATGATCCAGGCAACACACCACTGACAACTGGGGTGGGTGGAACATCTACTTTGGCGGCTTTTGATGGAGCCTCTTCTTCTGCAACAGATTCATAGATTATTGTTGTTAAAGAATCCACTGTGGACGGGATCACAACAAAAATAGTTCTAAAAGAAATAACTGTAAAAGAAAAGCTCAAGCATACTCGTTAGTGGTTCACTTGCTTTAAATGAAAAAATAGCACAACTCTGCATCACTCTCACAAATCAAGACCTAGAAAATCACATCTCAAAATTGTGGAAACGAGGGTTCACCAGAATAAACCTTGACAACACAAAAGCTAAAAAAATTAGTTTCAAGGGCCCTTACCATCCTCTCCATAGTGGGCAGCCAATACGTCTGGCGGGATTCCTTGCATTCCATAGATTTCAATATCAGTCGATTCTCTCCCAGATTTAGCATTGGGAACCCTAAATCAAAAAGCATCAAGATATCAAACAGATCGGCAACAAAAACTAACTACAAATTCCCTCAATCACAAGCATAAAATTTCAATTGAGGGAGCGGAACCATACTTGGAAACGGTCTCTTTATGGACCTGGAGGACGTGGATGGCCATGCCACCAGCAGTAGAGAGCTTCTTGTGACAGACATGGCATTTGAAGTGCTTAGCCTTCTGGTGTTGCACCAGAATCTTCTCGTCGTCGAATTCTCTATCGCAGTAATAGCACCACACCTTCGACGATACTCTCTTCTTCTTCTTCCCCATCTTGGGTTTCAAGTTTAATGGATCAATTAGGGTTTTGTTCCTTCTCCGAACAATTTGTAGTTTAAAATATTTGGTTTGCAAGTAAATAGTAAATCCCGCGTCCCAGGGGTAGCCTGCCAACATCCAACAAGGCAAGTATCCTTATTGACTTAGGACTGCTTTTTTTCTATTTATAAAAAAATTGTTTGTTTAAAATTTTTAATTTTGGTTTTCCTTTCAATTTTAAAAAATTATAAAAATTGATTAAGTTTTTAGTTTTACGTTTCTCTAATTTTTAAAAATTGTAAAAACGATAAAAAAAAGTGATTTTTTTCTATTTCTGTTTTTCGTAATTTGATGTATTTATTATCAATTAAATATATA
>JANITX010000003.1:58654074-58665436 GCA_027564395.1 Erythroxylum ulei | reverse complement strand
TTCGTTGAATCAACTTCCTCCGAAGCAGCACATCACCAAGACTACAACCTCCAGTTTCCTAGTTCTCGGCCATTTCTTATCAGTTCTGTTATCGGATTTCGCTGATTCTTCTTGCCTAACGTGTGATTGGTTCTTATTATTTTCTCTTTTAGTTTCCGGGTAATTGTTATTTGTTCCATGTTTTATCGCACGTCAGTTGTTCGATGAATTTACGAAACTGAATCTCGTTTTCACGGGGCCTATCTTAGATTCTCATCCCGTGTCTTAGAGCGATCGCGAAAATGGAAGGAGTGATAAAGATTTTTTTTGTAGCTTCAATGTTCATGTGGGTTGCTCCTCTAGCGGTTCTTTATGCTTTGAAAACCATGTCTTGGTTCCAGGTAATCTTTTTCTGCACTTGTATGCTCTCTGGGTACCCGCTATTTTGAGTTGGGATAGTACTGATCTAGTTCCTGTCGTAAAGTTTTCATCTTTTGTTTCTTTTAAAGGTTTAATTTCTTTGTATGGAGGTAACCTTGTAATTGTTCGTAAACGTTTAGATGAAAGTTGGAGGAGGTTTTTGATAGTTGCTTGTTTTTATCATTATAGAGGGAATGATTGACATTTAGAAACCCTGATTTATACTCTTAAAGCATGCATCTTTTGGAATTCGTGACTCAGATTAGTAGAACAAGGCCTTCTGCTAGACTTATATCCTTCTTTACCTTCTTTACAATGATAGTGTTTTGGGTACAATGTTCTGAACAATCCTTGGATTTGTGAGCTCTTGACCTTGTTAATCTCTCTTTGACCTTGATTAATCCCAAAACAAAGTGTTTGCCGTGGCAGATGATCCTTTTCATGACAAATTCTGGGACATAAATGTATCTTCTTCCTGTTGAAGCAAGGCTTGAGTCGATTGACTAGATTTTTTACTTGGCTTATTTAAATTGGTACCATTCATTTTGCAACAGGAATTGCAATGATGTTTTTGAAGCTATATTGATTAAATTGCACAATAACAATTAGACTTCACCAGCATGGATGGTGGCATATCTGAAACTCGTCCCAAATGGAGAAAAGTGGCATATGGGGGGATGCAACCTGGGTTTGATGATAACCACACTGATGATTCGTTCCTTGAAGATATGGTCATGAATGCGAATGTTGTTAAGAGTGAGTTGCTCAAGGTGATGCAAGATTCAATCTCCATCTCCCAGTATCTGTGCATTGTTACTCTAGTTGGCTTGGTATGGACCTACACCCTCCAATCAAACCTTGATGAGAATTCCCTTTTGCTTCTTGATGCAACCCTGCTTGGATTGGGTTTTCTTGTCCTACTTTTGACAGAAGAAATGCGTTCCCTCAATCGGCTTGCCTATTACATACTCAACATTGCCTTTTTTGCTACTGGATTATACGTATTGGCTCCTATATATCACACTCTCACAAGGTCCATAAGCTCAGACTCCATTTGGGCAGTAACTGTTTCACTTATCATACTCCATCTTTTCCTCCATGACTATTCCGGTTCCACTGTAAGAGCTCCTGGGGCACTTAAAGTTCCCAACTTGACTAGCCGTGTGTCGCTAAACGCCTCGATTGTTGCTTCAGTTTTTGTTGCTTCTCGCCTTCCATCGAGGCTTCACGTTTATTCTGTCATGCTATTTTCCTTGCAAGTTTTCCTTTTTGCTCCCTTTGTCACTTACTGTATAAAGAAATACTCTTCTCGCTTGCACCTCATGGTTTCCTTTGTGTTGATGGCTGCAACGTTGGCTTTATTATATAGACTCCACCCGCAACTTTTTGTGCTGTTCTTGGGTTTGTTGGTGTTTGTGAGCATTGTGTGTCCTTATTGGCTCATAAGAATTCAGGAATACAAGTTTGAGATCAATGGTCCTTGGGATGAGGCTAAGCTCTGTTTCAATATAACGGATTGATATCATTCCAGTTGTACTTGCCATTTCTTGCTATATCATTGTCAGACTCTTTTGAGGCATGTATGAAATTTTTTATTATTCTCCACTCGTCCATATGTGATCATGTTCATTAACATACTCTTGGATTAGATTTAAGTCGTTTAGTCGGGTATGATCATCGTTAAAGCAGGGTTGAGCTCCATAACTCAAGCTCTCAGCATTGCACTTAGTAACTGCTATATATATATATATATATAATTGGAAGTTATATCATTTATTTAAGATATTATCAAATCATTATTTTCATTATTAATAAAATAATTCAAATCTTGAAAGAGTTAATTTTTAAAATTTTATTTATGAAAATTTTATTTATTATATCTATTTTTTTCTTCATTTAGATTTTTCAAAAATAGTTTTTCTATTAATTAAGGGTAAGGTTACGTACTTTTAAAACTCTTTAGATTTCGTGTTTAACGGAATTTTTATTGGAATGTCTTGTTATCGAGTTAAATATAAACTTTAGTATTATTTCTTATTAATGTTCTCCTCTATTGTTTTTTGAGTTATTCGATGGAAATAGATTCTTAATATATTTTTTACTATTATTTTTTATTTCTTTTTTAATAATAAGTTAAATTTAATATTTTTATATTTCTATTATTTTCTTTCTTCCATGAAACTTATTATCTTAAATTTCTTGCAGATTATTTAATTAAAATTTCTACATTTAAGCTCTTTAAAAAATGATATAATTATATGTTAAATTGCAATATTAAAATTTTTTAATGAATAAATTAATAGTAAAATGCCTGAATGAACTGGACTTAACGGAGCCCAACTTAACCCACTCCAAGCAGACTGCTCTTCGTTGAATCAACTTCCTCTGAAGCAGCACATCACCAAGATTGGTTCCTCTGAATCAACCTCGGATTTCGCTGATTCTTCTTGCCTAACGTGTGATTGGTTCTTATTATTTTCTCTTTCAGTTTCTGGGTAATTGTCATTTGTTCCATGTTTTATCGCACGCCAGTTGTTCGATGAATTTACGAAACTGAATCTCATTTTCACCGGGCCTATATTAGATTCTCATCCCGTGTCTTAGAGCGATGGCGAAAATGGAAGGAGTGATAAAGAAGTTTTTTGTAGCTTCAATGTTCATGTGGGTTGCTCCTCTAGCGGTTCTCTATGCTTTTAACCATGACTTGGTTCCAGGTAATCTTTTTCTGCACTTGTATGCTCTCTCCTTCATCTGGGTACCCGCTATTTTGAGTTGTGATAGTACTGATCTAGTTCCTGTCGTAAAGTTTTCATCATTTGTTTCTTTTAAAGGTTTAATTTCTTTGTATGGAGGTAACCTTGTAATTGTTCTTAAACGTTTAGATGAAAGTTGGAGGAGGTTTTTGATGGTTGCTTGTTTTTATTATTATAGAGGCAATGATTGACATTTAGAAACCCTGATTTATACTCTTAAAGCATGCATCTTTAGGAATTCGTGACTCACATGAGTAAAACAAGGCATTCTGCTAGACTCATATCCTTCTTTAACTTCTTTACAATGAAAGTGTTTTAGGTACAATGTTCTGAACAATCCTTGGATTTATGAGCTCTTGACCTTGTTAATCTCTCTTTCGCCTTGATTAATCTCAAAACAAAGTGTCTGCCGTGGCATATGATCCTTTTCATGACAAATTCTGGGACATAAATGTATCTTCTTCCTGTTGAAGCAAGGCTTGAGTTGCCTGACTAGATTTTGTACTTGGGTTATTTAAATTGGTACCATTCATTTTGCAACAGGTGTAACCCATTTGTCTCCTCATTCCTTGACATTGCTAAGTGGATTCCTTGCTGTAATATCGGTGAATGTTGTGATAGCCTTCTACATCTACATGGCCATGAAGGAACCTTCAGATAAACATGAACCAGATCCTACATTTCTGGCTGAGGCCACAGCTAGTGTAAGCCAATCTCCAGTCAATGATGGAGAGTCCTCCAAATCACAAAAGAAGGAAGATTAAGATTAGCTAAAGTTGATCTGATCGTAGGGGCCAAACAGTCTCATGTTGTCCCATACTGGGATTTGCTGCTGAATGTAATTCTTAAACTTTCATGTGTGATTGCACATTCCTGATCCTCCTTGTTAATGATGCCAAACTTTTGATACTAATCACCAGTGTTTTAACACGACCTTTCAACCCTCTATGTGTATTAACTGTCGGCCGATTTGGGGCATCAATGATTTGATGTTACACGTTGTGTGAGTTTTTTAGTAGAATTTAGAGAATGGACATAAGTTAATACAGCAACAACAATATGGTTCTAATAGAAATGTCTATGATTCGGAGCTCGGAGAAATAAAAAATACAATCTTATCAGTAACTAGAGAGATTTATGATTGTAGATATAAGTGATAAAGTAAATACACGCAGGAGGGAAGTGAATTGTGTGCGATTTAAAAATTTTGCAAGTTGTTATAAATTCTTGTAAACAGTAAAAACTTGCTAAATTTTAGCAGAAAAGTCTGCAAATAAAAGAAGTGTGTTAAAGTTAAAAATGAAAGGAGTATGTTAATGTTAAAAAAAAAAAGATAGCCTATTAATGTTTAAAAATGAAATGAGTCTGTTAATATTCAAAACGAAAGGAATTTGTTAATGAAAGGAGCTTGTTAAAGTTTAAAAATGAAAAGAGCCTGTTATCGTTTAAGACGAAGGAAGTTTGTCAACATTAAAAATGAAAGGAGTCTGTTAATGTTTAAAAACGAAAGAAGCATGTTACTATTCAAAACGAAATGAACTTGTTAACGAGAGAAGCCTGTTAAAGTTTAAAAATGAAAGGAGTTTGTTAATGGTTAAAACGAAAGGAGCCTGTTAATGGTCAAAACAAAAGGAGCCTGTTAATGGTCAAAACAAAAGGAGCCTGTTAACGAATGGAGTGTTAAAGTTTAAACAAAAGAAACATCTTGCAATATTAACACAGAAGAAGCCTATTTCAAAAGTGAAGGAGCCTCTTATTGTAATGCAAAAATTTAAAAGTTAAGAGAGAGAAATAGTGACACAATTAATTTATATTGATTCGGCTTATAACGAAACCTATGTCCAATCCCCGAGTATTCAACTTAAATATTTCACTATAAAACTCTAAATTATAAATTTTGACAAGCCTCTTCAAGCTCAAAAGTATATAATTTTTAAGGTTTCTCAACCTTCTACATTCGTAATATTTAACAAGCTTTTACAAGCTTTCAACAAAAATGTATAAATTATTAAGGTTTTTAAGGTTTATCTAATCGGACCAGTTTTCTATAAAAGAAATGTTAAACATGCATTTGATCAGTTATTGCAAATATTTAATAATAATTAGCAATATTTTAAAAACTAGTCCTGAAGTCAAACTAATAAAACAAAAAGTTTAACTTGTAAATGGTCCTTAACTATAGAAGAATTTAAATCTTAATTGAAAAAGTGATTGTCAAATAAAAATCAATTGATTATTTCTGTTTATAAGAATTTATTAATTTATAAAAATTGTCCGATTAATTAATAAATTAATTAATTTTTAACAACAATAATTATTAGAGTAAATTAAACCAGAAAGTTAAAAACCAACCTAAAAAATTAAACTATTTAAAGTTTTTATAATTGAACTGAATCAGTTAAATTTTTTAATTATTAATAATCAGTGCTATATATATATATAATATACCTATAAAAATATATATAGGTATATTTTTATGTTCTCAGGGACTTTTACTTTGTGGCAGGTCGGATGTAGTTCGAACTCAGGGCCTAGGTCTAAGTTGAAGATTCAGGTTTATGTTTTGAAGTTTGATATGATAGGTTTGACCGGACTCACTTACATATATATATATTTATTTATTTTGAAAATAATATTATTTTATTTAAAATAATATCGTTTTATTTAAAAAAACAAGACTTCAGTAGCCGGGTTAGATTAAAAGACGAAAATTTAAAAACTTAAAAGTTCGAAATCAACTTAAAATTTATGCAATTTAAGTTAGACCAGTTAATTTTAGATCAAACCGACCCAAATTAGATAGAATTTTCGAACCTATATTTTCCGTGGGTTGACCTTTGGGAAACATAATTATTCGAAATCTGTCAACTTCAGTGCTTGAGATAAACTAACGAGATTAAAGCATACCCATCGCGAAGGTAATCACTGTGCGGATCACCTGGCGTACTTAGCTTCCTTCGCAGCGCAGGGGCTCCATACATTTCAGGAGCCACCCCCAAGCCTATTGGAGGCTCTTTCCCGAGACCGTACTGGAGTTCTCTATCCTCGACCCTTCATAGGAGTTCAAGTACTATGCATTAGTTGTTTAGTTGTTTTTTTTCCCTTGTAAAAAAAGGAAAGGTACAAAAAGAAATTTTTGTTGAGAAAATGCTAATTGTTGTTAACTTATGTTAAAGATCTTTGCTTTTGGACTCAGTATAGAACATGCATAATTACTATTACCATCCTTTTTAATAATAATAATAATTATTATTATTATTATTAGAAAATGAGGGTTACACATACCCTATTGTCCTATGTTGAACATTGTGCCAATTGTTCTTATATGCAAGAAATATGAAGTTCAATATACTAATGTTTAGCAAATCAAAGACTTTACAAAATTTGACAAGGAAGAAAAAGTTAAATTCATCCTTGAAAATTGACTTTAAATATATTTTAATTCTTAACTTCTTAAATAAATCAAAGTCAAGTGCACATCCAATTCAATATCTATAAATTAATTTTGTATTTTTTAACTCTCTTTATTGTTATTATGTTTATTTTGTAATTATCTTATATAAATTCGTTATAACTAATTAACTAATTAAATGTAACTAATATAATAATTTAACTAAGCTCTTAAACTCATCCGAATTCAATTAAATTTGAATTAAATTATTAAATTGGGTCAAGTTTAATTAGTTCAAGAATTGAGTTGAATAATTACAATGTTTGATTTCATATTACATATGTTTCTTTGTTGTTTTCTAACCGGAAAGATCAGAAATTTTTTCTAAATTTCTTAAATAAAAGATGAGATATGTTTCTTTTACCTAAAAAAGAAAGAAAGTGGGAGACGAAGATGAATGTTCACTCAAGTCCATACGGCCAAGAGGGACATGCAACATGCTCCCATGAAAAGAGCAACGTTTGCCCAAATTTGAAGCCTAAGATTAGTTAACAGTTTGAACTCCATGAATTCATGAGCAAGAAGATCAACGAGTGCCATGTAAATGAGGATACCAGCAGAAGCTGCATTGAGAAGGCCTTGTACAATCAATGCAGTTGGACTGTTTGCATTGTAGCCATGTGATATTCCTATCCCAACAGCAATACCAGCTGGTGTTGTCAGGGAGAAGAAGATGACCATAATCACAATGCTTCCAACCTTGAAATTTGCCTGCAAATAACATTAGTTCCAGTTGCTGGTTGTTAGATATTGCAAAGAGATTTATTCCTTGACACACCATGTAATGTAATGTGTTGTGAGCTCTCTTTCGGTTGGTCACTTCTTGTATGAGCAAAGGATATGGAGTTTCTTACAATTTTTTTTTTAAATTTGGAAATTTTTTTCCATTATGTTTTTAGAAAAATCTCTTTTCTTATATTTCAATTAAAAAATAATAGTAAAACACACGCATCGTGAATATTAAATATGAATTAGTCGAATATTAGTTTTGTAAAAGTTTAACTTAGTTTTTAAACTCAAATTAAATTAATTAAACCTAACGTAAATTATTATAAAACAACAACAACAATATCCTAATAGCCTCTCGGTGAGACGCAGGGTTTGGAATTTGCAGATGTTAAAAAATACACAACTTTATACTCACTTAATACAGAGTTGGATTATTATGTTAATAATATTTAATTATTTTATAGATAATATTTATATAGCATACGTTTTGTTATTATTTTTAATCAAAATTTTTAAAAAGAGATTTTACAAAAATTAAAATTAGAAGTTTTTTATAAGAATTTAAATGATTAGAAAGTTTTTAATTTTTTTTAAAATTATAGGAAATGTCTACTGCGATTTACTCGTTCTTATTGAAATCCATCCAAAAAAAGAGAAAGGCGATAAAGAATAAAACTAATGCTTTAAAAATTGGATTAAAAGTTAATCTTGTAAGAGAAAATGTTTAAAGTTTAAAATATTCAGCCAAAGTAAAACCGTCATAAAATCAGCTAAAAAATTAAATAAAATTAAAATTTTTAAATATGATTAAAAGAGATTATTTTTACGCATTAAAAAATTTTAATTAAAAAATAATGTTAAATCAAAATTAATTGATTTATTTTAGTCTATAAAAATTTATTAACTTACAAAAATTTGTCAATTTTTAATACTAAAAGTTATAAAAATAAATTGAATCACAAAGTTAAAAATTAAAATAAAGAATTTGATAGTTTAAAATTTTTATGATTACACTAACCGAATTGATTAGAAATTTTAATTATTATATAAAACTTAAAAAAGGGTACCTTAAAAATGCTTCCTCCAAGTCCCATTCCTTCGAAAAATTGATGAAAACTCAAAGCTGCCACCAAAGGCCTAATTACTTCTGCACTTCTTGCTGCTCCCAAAGATATTCCAATTACTACAGAGTGCACTATGATTCCCAACTCCAACACCTGCAGGTTTTAAGATGGAAGTTAGTGTCTAAACCAAAAGAATCTTCAGACACTCTTCATGTGCACACGAAATCCTTTGTTACCAAAGTGATAATTTCTATCATATGTCACTTAATTTTGTTACCTATATTTTACGTAAACGTATAGATGAGATTAATCGATATAAAGTAGAAAAATAAAAGATATGGTCTATTTTAACATAAAATCTTAATATACTTTTATATGCATATTTAATATATTTCTTTTATTTTAAAAAATAGTTCCAAAGTTAAAGTGGTATAATAAAAAGTTTAATATTTAAAGGTTTAATCGGTATTATATTATTATAAAAATTATATTATAATAAAGATTAAATGAAATAATTTTTTTGAATAAGATTATTGTCACTTATTAAAGATGTTGAACTTTAATTAAATAAAAATTAATTGATTTATTTTAAATTGTAAAAATTAATTAATTTATAAAAATACGTTAATTAATTAAACAATTAAATTATTCAAAATTCATGTCAATTAGAATCTTTTTTTGGTCTTGTTTTGTCACTAAGTTATCATCATTATTCATAATTAAATATTAACGTTAAATACACTAAGTCATCATCACTAATTTGATTTTGTTTTACATTTCAATTTTTATATGTTAAAAATTATAACTTATCTACATAATATTATTTTAATTTATTAAAATTTCATTTATTTTTTATTATATTTCGCTAGAGAAAAGGAAAGGAATTAATTAAGTAATTACAGGACTTGAACCATTCGGCAGGTTTGTTTGTATCCTTGATCTAGCCAAGTTGTGACATAAACTAATGAAGCTTTTTTTTTTTTGTTTTTCCTTCCGTCTTACCTGAGAAACAATCCGGTGACGAACAAGGTCTGAAGAGTCTGCACCTTCCATTGCAAACCCAGAACCATGAGCGTGACCGCCGCCACTACGGCGGCCATGCTCTTCATCGTTAGCATGACCACCCACGGAGGACTTGTCTTCCCTGTTCAACGACAACTCCACTCTCTTATGGTACCCTGTGGCCAAGGACTCGATCATCAACGTCCCTATAGCTGTCAACATTGTTACAAGGCCTGCGAATGGGAACTTCTTCCAGGGGTGTTCATTGAGACAAGGACTTGTCAGGCTATCGAAAGCGTCAGGGAGAATGTGGACGAACCCAGTTGCGAGGATCACACCAGCAGCGAAAGCTTTGATGAGGGAAAAGGCTTCCTTATCTGGGTGTAACCATGGAAGTCTGTGGACCAAGAATGGCAGGCCAACTCCTAGTGCACCAGCGCAGAGTATTGTGCCTATTGCTATGAGCTTGTACTTGAGAGCTTCAGAGGTGTCTGCGTCCTCATCATTCTCCTCTGATTCGCAGGTGCAATCCGAGGAGACCATTTCAGGAAGGAGGAGAAGCACAGTGAGAAAGAAGCTGATTAATAATCTGAAGAAACTAAACTCGTGATGCTTAACCATTTCAGAAATGGATGAGTCGTGTTCACTTAAGGCTTGGGAATGTCTATATATATACGTAAGTAGATACTATTTAAGATTTCATTATTTTAATAAGACAAGAACAAGTCTTTTTTATTATTTATAAATTAGTATAATTAATTATATTAAATAAATTTTTATTATAATTTATTTATTTATTATTATTATTAACCTTATTTAATAATTATTAAATTCTTTTAAATGATAATAACTACACCTAATAAAAATTTTGTTAATACCCAAAATTTTAAAAAATTTAATACTACTTAACTTCAGCTTAAAATTTGAAAAAGAAAATTAGGTTGGGAGTGGTCTCTCTAGTCCCTAGGTGATAAGATTGATTAGACTAATATGTTAGGATATTAAATATTTATCTATAAAAATTCCATATTACATCAATTTTTAAAAGTTACCAATGGAAGGGTTAATTTTAAAAAAATTAAATTTAGTATCTTAAATTTTGGTAAAAATAGTCTGATATTAAATTTTTAATTAATGTGACTTACATGACGAGTTTGTTAGAATTTAGTGAGCTTCGTCACAATTATATTAGCGAAAAATTTAATATCAAATTATTTTTATTAGAAATTAAAATTTTAAATATTTTATTATTATTTTAAAAAGTTCGAACTAGTAAGATTTTTTAAAAAATTAACTTTGTTCAGTGGGTGCCTGAAAAAATCTAGTATGATTTTTTTTTTAATTTATAAAATCTCCCCTGCTTCCAAAATTATGACATTTTGTATTAATTTTAAGCTACCGTTAACTCAGAATGATTATTTTAGCATTCGACTTGGATTTTGTGTGCAATATAATTTTCTTAAAGATGAAAAGGATCAAAACTTATTTCTTTGTCTTATTAATAAAAGCAGTAAAGTCAAACTTTAGGAATCTCAACATCAGAAGTTGAAACAAAATGGACTCGACAAAACCTGAGAAATTGAGCCACCTTACAATGGAGCCTGAAAAAAAATCTATGATTTCTCTTATGATGGTTGTCACGAGCGTAACTGATAAACTTTAGTATATGGTGAATGGTGATCAGGGCTTTACAATATCTCTACAAGTTCAGGTATGTTTGTTGGAATTATTTTGACAAATACGGTTTAGTACATGATCATGTGCCAAAATGTGTTCTTATTTAGAATGCAAAGAAGAAAATACCATCTAAAATACTAACCTGTTAATATGATGGAGAATTTTCTGATGATGTGAGACCTGAAAAGGTCTAGAAATGTTCGTCCTTACCTGTATTTTCGGCTACTCCGCCCATTTCATAAAGTATTCTACCCGGCTTAACGACAGCTACCCAATATTCGGGCGAT
>JANITX010000003.1:58528952-58539530 GCA_027564395.1 Erythroxylum ulei | reverse complement strand
AAATAAAATATAGATAAAATTAAAAGTATTTTTTATTTTTATATTACCAAATAATATACTGAATGAAGCTCTTTCAAAAAGCTCTTTTTTAAATGATAGATAAACAATCAATTGGTTTCATAGAAAAGTTTTCTTAAAAAAAAAATTTTATTGTCAAAAGCTCTACTATTATAAGTCTAACCAAAAAGAAGGTTACTCAACTTTTACAAGTCTGAAAAACACGAGTCTAACACCCTTGAAATTCAAACATCATACCTAATTTAGAATTCCCTGTACCTTAAGAAAACAAAATTCTAAGACCAAGAACCTGGCTGCTTGTACCAGTCATGGAGTTCTCATCTCATTCACGTAATTGATATATCAATCGTAACTTGTACGAACTTCAGTTTGACGGATCAATGACTTTTAAAATGGAATTATTGACCGAGGCTCGGATGTTTCCGTGTAGACAGGGAAAGTAAATCAGTAAGCTTTTACTTTTTAATATTTTGATATTATAATTAAAGTACAAATCTTGTACTAAAAGTCATTGGCCAGAGTTATTAAATTTCCATTTTCAGCATTATATCATGAGAACAATCAGAATAGGTCATATATGCATATAATTTCCTATTTTTAACCTGTAGTAATCTGATATTTATTTTCAGTATTCATGCATGTCAATGCCAACTTGTATAATATCATCTTCCTAATCTACCTATGAAGGATTAGGCAGTTAGAAGACAATGAGAGGATTCCTAGTATCGTTCGTACTTGTATTGTTATCAGTATTAGCTGTGGTACGAGAATGTAGTTGTTCCACTAGACAACAGAAGCTGTTGGAATTTGGAGCCAAGCTTCGAGGAAGAGCTGGACTTGAACAAGTACGGTCCCTTCAAGCTTTAAAGCAGGTAAGAGAGACAGGTGCCTAGTTGATGTCTGGTCTGGTCTGGTCTGGTCATACGGTCGTGTCTGAAACTTGATTATGTGTGTTTTTGCAGGACGGAAGAGTCTTTTATCCAATTGCATATGGAGCAGATCCAAGTGGGCAACAAGATAGTACTGAAGCAATACTCAACGCCTTGAATGATGCTTTTGAAGTGCAAAGTGGTGAAGGGATGATTCATCATCTTCTTCTTCCAGGAGTCATTGACTTGGGTGGAGTTGTGATCGATCTTCAAGGTGGAGAATATAAGATCAGCAAGCCAATACAGTTCCCCGCAATTGGTGGAGGCAATGTTTTGGTTAGTCTCATTTCAGGACCTTATGTTCAAATAATGATAGTAGAAAAATATGTATAGATCTGTATAATTTGCAGCTTTCGTCCGAAAATTATGCCAATGATCAAGCACATTGGAAACAAAAAGCACTGATAATAGCACTTAAAGTCAAATTTGTTTTCAATAAGTCGGCATAAGTGTGCTCGAAACTTTAGTCACTATTTTGAAACTTTTGTTAAAACTTGAAAAGAAAAAGCTTCAGGTAATCTCTTTTCCCTGAATCGATGATGTTTTAAACAAGAGCTGAAGAATAATTGGTAAGAATTGGTTGATATGTCAGGTGAAAGCAGGGACTTTCCGAGCATCAGACACATTTCCCGGAGACCGACATCTAATTGAGCTCTGGTCTCCACATTCTCACCTTCCTGAAGAAATAAAAGCCTTCGACAAGAAGTCTGATGATGAGTTGAACCATGAACAAAACATCCAGGATAGTATATACTATGAGGCTATCACATTCAGGGATATCCTGTTTGACTCAAGTTTTCGCGGAGGTGGAATCTTTGTTATTGACTCGGCCAGAATCCGGATCAACAACTGCTATTTTATCCATTTCACTACTCAAGGAATCCTGGTCCGGCGTGGCCACGAGGCTTTCATATCAAGCTGCTTCTTTGGTGAGCACGAAACTGTTGGAGGGAACAAAGATGAGAAGGACTTCTCAGGAACAGGCATTGAACTTGCAAGCAATGACAATGCCATCTCCGATGTTGTTGTCTTCTCAGGCGCCATTGGAATTCTGATAAGAGGTCAGGCCAACGTGGTGACAGGGGCACATTGTTACAACAAGGCAACAAAGTTCGGTGGGGTGGGAATTTTAGTGAAGTCTGGAGGATCTCTGAACAGAATCAATGGCTGTTACCTGGACTACAATTCCATAGTCATAGAAGATCCTTTTCAAGTATCTGTAACTAATGGCTTGTTCTTCGCTGGTGCTAATATTGTGTTGAAGTCGATTAATGGTGAGATTTCCAGGATAAATATTGTGGATAACATTTTCAGTGGACTTGCTACAGGCAATGTTCCAATAGTAGAATTAGATGGGCAATTTAGGAGCATTGATCAAGTGGTGATAGACAGGAACAATGCCAAGAACATGCAAATGAAATCTACGGTGGGGAAACTGACAGTGAGAGGAAAAGGGTGTAAATGGGAAGCTGATTTTTCTTCTGAATTGGTTTTTCCCAACAGGATTGAGCATTTTCAGTACTCAGTCCACACTGCAGGATATGTAATGCATGCAGTGACCAGCATAGCAGATAACAAGATCGTTGTGGAAAGCAGTGAAGCTATTGACGCCACAGTATCAGTGACTGTTGAGCAGTAAAATAAGATTGGAATTCTTGGATTTTGAAGTTTTTTCTCCTTTTGCATACGATGAACTCAGAGATAGTTGTTGGTATGATCATTCAGAGGCGCTTAGGAAATGGAGGAGAACATATACCAGTCTATGACACGACTGTTGTTTTTTTTTTGGTTCAGAATTGTTGCAGAAACACAGAGAAATAAAGATCAGGAAACAAATTGACCTTCCTTTAAGTTACAGTCTTCAGCTTACAGTTAACAACCTGACCATATTTAGTAATCAAGAAAAGGACATTAATTATATCAGAAAGCAGATTAAACATTTTACTTAAGTCCCATTTCATCGTATTGTTGCCTAAAATAACCTATAAAACATTATAGAAACCTATCTTCTTCCTTTTTCTCAGAGCTAACACACGTTGAGCATTTGAGCACTTCTTCAAGCAATGGCTGAACTGAAAATCTGATTTACAAGGCAGATTCACTGAACTTTTGATTACCATAAAATCCACTTAGAAAGTATAGAGAGATCTGTCTTCCAACTGTACACTTTCCTTTCTCTGTCAATCTTTGTGAAGTTTGATAAAGATGCAAAGTCTGGATCTTTAATTTATCAAGAAAGAAACTCTAAATCTTTGAAAAGATTTCCTTTTCAGAAACTTGGCCATGAAGCTCTACATTGACTATTGGATGATCAAAACATCCAGAATAACAATTTTCAAAGATTAAAGTCTGAATTTTTGGAAAGAGTGGCAATTTTGCTTTAAAAGCAAAGCTTGAGTGCACCTTAGCAACCAAAATAATACTAATGATTTACCTAATATAATAGTTACTCTGTTTTCTTTGAGATATATGTATATGTTGAAGACCAGACATTACATAACCAGTGGAGATGAGGAGATGAAGAAATTCCATGTCCATTCAACTTGAATCCATCAAAACTTGAGTCCAAATGGAAGCAGAAGATGGTCATAAATTTGAATTCAAGCCAGAAAACTCCACACATAGTTTAGGTTGATAAATACAAACAAAATACAGAATTTATAGCCATCCTACTGCATTTGACAAGATTCAATTGGGGGATAATAGCAAGTAGTTTAATGTATTCAAGATCAAGTGTTTTACTGCTGGCATTGTTCGAACATAACTTCCACTTGAATCAATGTGTTCAATCTGGAATCTTCCTTAATTCACCACCTCTGCTCCTCCATTTGTTCAAAACAAACTAGCAAATAGAATATCCAGTATGATCAGTACCAGCAATCTGCAATCTCATCCTGTTCTCGTGAATGCGGCTTTTTCTTATTCTTTGGGGGTCCAGAGGCTATTGGATACTGTCTTACACCATTTTTCTGAGGTCTGGCAAGTTCAACATAAATCAATCTGCCATCAACCACCTGATGATCAAATATCCAAAACCAAACATGAGTTTTCTTTGTCAATAAAATCCTGGAAACAAAGGCAATATCAGGAACATATCTGACCCTGCCATCCATATTCTCCAAGGCAAGAATGGCATCATCTTGAGAAGTATACTGAATAAACGCATAAGCTTTGGGCCTTGCTGTGGTTTCATCCTTTACAAGCTTTACTGCCATAGTTGGGTTATTTAGAAACAAAATCCAAGGTTTTAGTGAAACTAATATGTATAAAGATAGAGCGTTTAATGAAAGTGAAGAAGTTACATCCATTCAGATCCAGTTTCAAGAATAGCAAGTGAAACTTGACGTCATTACCTTCAGCCACTTCTCCAAAGTTCGAGAATTCCTTGAGCAAACTATTTTCGTTGATAGAATATTCTAAATCTGCAAGTCAAATCCATAATAAGCGTTAGGATAAAACTCTACCAAAAGTTGAGCAGAAAAAAGGCATATATATATGGATTCAAGCATGGTAAGTGCAAAAGTGGTTTAGATCAATGGTCTCAAAAGAACACAGGAGCTTTATTCTTAATCTCACGCAAAGCTCGTACAAGAAATGCAACAATAATTTGCTATTCCACATTTTCTCAATTCTATGTGTGTGCTATGAATGCCTGTCTCTGCGACAATAACGTACGCAGAGACAGACAGCTTCAAGCTGCACCCTTCAAGAAGGTGAGGTCAACGAGAGCATTAAAGAGTTTCATGGTCCTAAGACCAATCAACAAAAGCGATAACTCCATGCCCACCTTTAAGCATCTTCTTAATTCCTTAAATTTGCGACCTTTTTCGTGATTTAAGGCTTGGAATCACTAAGATGAAGGATAACAAGCAACAACAAGAACTGGGAAATCACGGATTATACTCTAAAACAAGATAAGAGTAAGTGAGAGAGAGAGAGAGAAGTTACTTTACTTCGAACCATGATTCTGCTAGCGAGAGGGAAGTTGGAGTTGGACTTGGAATTGGAGAGCGATGCCCTCAAGCTCAGAACTTTTGGGAAATTCCATCGAGACTTGGCGTTTGCCCAGTCCGAAACAGGAAGATACGTTGTTGATGGTTTTGTTTGAGTGATAGCCAACATCGTATTTACGAAGATTTCCTTAACTAAGAATCCAGAGACCGCCACCGTAGGTCTCTCTTCACGCACAGGAGCTTAGCAGATAGAAGGATGATATTTTTAGTCTTATGTCATGTTCCAGGTAAATCGCACTAGCCTCCCTCTACTTTTATAATTTTGCACACAAGTCGCTCAAAGATGAAAAATTCCATCTTCATCCTTTTTATTTCTTCTTGGATTGATACAGCTCATGTTTTAAGTCACCAACCATAATAGCTTACGACACCGTATCCATGGAAGATAAATCTCATTGACGATACTTGATTTGGTTCTTCGTCTTAAATTTGTCTTAAAATGGCTGCTGAGACAATAAGAGCTTCGGAATAATTCGTGTTGCCCTCAGATTCTTGAACCTGAACACACTCCTGTAAACTAGCTCAAGGTAGTATTATAGAGAGCAAAACATGGATATAAGAAGGGAGGATCAATCTAAGTGTTGCTAGAATGCCAAGTAACATGGAATCCTGGATTCAGATTTATCGTCATTATTTTGCTCCAAGTGGTCGAGTAATGGAACAGTAACCTTTAACCTTCAGTAAGTGATTATACTTTGTTATCGGTACTGTTTTGCAAGAGAGCTTTCAGTAAATTAGTGCCACAAACAATTTGCATAGCAAGATGTCGATTTTTCAAAGACAAAATAACAGAGAAGTGGTTGGTAGATTCCCCTACCAAAGCTTTATAACATCTTAGAAGCATATCGAAAGAAGTATGCAATCATCTGAGATATTCCAGTTTTTCCTTTCAAAATCATGCAACAGAAACAAATATCTAAATACAAAACATTGCTCTCTCCATGAATCGAGTGCCATGTAGAAAACCCCACAGCAGAACCACATATCTAACTTCAGTAGCTTCCAGTCATTCCATGACAACTTTGGCTCCAACAACCTTCATCTTCTCAATAATATTCTCTGCCTCTTCCTTTGATACTCCTTTCTTCAGCACTGCCGGTGTCTTCTCCACCAAATCTTTTGCTTCCTTAAGACCCAAATCAGTGAAACTCCTAACCTCCTTGATTACTTTGATCTTTGAAGCTGCTTCAAAAGATTCCAGTTTCAGTTCAAATACTGTCTTCTCTGGTTTCTTCTCTTCCTTGGAAGCTGCAGCAGGAGCATTCATTGCCATAGCAGCAAACCCACCAGCACCGGGTTTCATAACCCCTACAGCAGGCGGTTCTGTCATTCCCTTCTTCTTCATTATAATAGAGCTCAGTTCAGCAACTTCCGTCAACGTCAGCCCTGCAATTTCATCAACCAACCTGAAAACACGTTCTGTTGGAGGACTACGGTGCTCAGCCGGATCGAAAGTTGCGGGATCATAATCAGCAGGAAGCCTTCTCTGATCAATTTCAACCTCCTCAGGCTCTTCCTCCTCCACTTTCCTTGCAGGTTGGGCATAGGTTCGAGCAACTAATGCATTGGAATCAATCAAATTCAACTGCATTATATAGGAAAGAACAGATTTTGCAGAAACCACATTTCTCAAGTGATTGCTTGATCTCAACATCAATCTCATATCAAAATTCCAACTTGCAGTCTGCTATTCTTCAATTCCAGAAAGCAAATCTACAGAAAACCCACTATTGAACTAACCGTCAAGCAGCAGTTGGCCTGGATTCCCAAAAACATAAAATGGCAGAGCACATATAAGAAAAAGCAGTAGATGAGCGAGAAGACCTGTACAAGCATAGTCCAGAGACAAAATTGGAGACTAAATGTACAGATTAACAAGTCTTTGTAGCCAATTCACTGGTGTCAAACAACAAGACTATTTCTTGATACATCAGCTGAAGCGATAACCATTCAAATTAAGGCAACTCTTAATTCAAGAACAGTCAAGAATTTGATTAACAAAAGCAAACACAAGTATTCGTTCAAAGACCAAAACCCGAAATCTGAACAAAGAACAAAATAAAGACAAACACGGAAATCAAATAAACCTGTTTAAGGGTCCTTACATTCAGAAGTATCTGCATGAACTCTTGAATTACAAAGGTCAATTTTATGAAGAATTGGGGGAAAATGGAGAGACTCAGGATTCCCTCCTTCTCTACTGTCTTCACCGCCTCCCTCAGTGCTACCTGCCCATTTTTTTTTCACATCCCATTAGGAAAAAAGCTCTGCCCCACCAAAATTGATACAAATAATTACACATACCAAAAACGGTATTACAATCCTATTAACTTTTTTTAAGAATAACAAGAATAATACCAACAAAGGGTCTCCTGTAGTCCAAATCCCTCCAGGCGCAGTTTTTGAGGTAATCCCAACCGGTCGACCACGCGAACCGCCGTGAGCTGCGCTTAGGTTGGAAACACGGGTGAAGAGAGAGTGGGATAGCCAGACGGCTATTTTATACTGAGAAAAGGAGAAGGAGACGACAATGGCAGGTAGAGATTGCCAGAGATCATCGAGTAACTACTGCAAAAGAGATGAGTCTGCTTTAACAGGGAAATGTCAAAGAACCCTAAACTGGGAGAGGAAGGTTAGGGATGAGTAGTGGATTGGTTGGTTAAACCCTGAAATGCGGGCTTTAGGCCTGTTTCAGGCCCAGCTTCTTCCTTTCTAAAATAAAAATCTCCTGGCGAAAAACAATGAAACAAAAATGGAGGTGAAAGAGGAGTGCCAATGTCAGCAAAACTAAAACCTTCCTTAAGACCTTTGACCATAGGAGAGGGAGAGAAGGAGATAGAGAGATGGAAACAGGAAGAGTGGTAGTGGAGAAATTTGGACGGAAGTCAACAGTCACAAGATGCTTCTCAAAATACCCTCTCAAATTCATTATTCCCACAAAGGTTTCATCTTTGATCACAAATTTCTGAGATTTAGAATCTAAGTCACACACCATTCCTATAATTCTTGTTATTTGGATTCAATGTTCTCCAGGTGGGTTCTTCTAAAATCGATGCAGTTTGGATTTACACCCTCACTTATGGCGGTGGCATAGTCTCTGTAAGCTCCTTTCTTCTAACATCTAACTGCTTTTTCGGTTTTGTAAGTGCTGCTCATAATTTGTGTTTAGATATCTTTTATCATTCACATATGTGTGTTCTAGTTTGCAGGGTGATTCGATACTATATGAACTTGTGATTGGAGATGGATGTACTACTGTTCTAACGACTCAAGCTTCCACCAAGGTTGATCTTTTCCGTTTCTTTCATTGTTGGTATTCAAGTTTGCCCAAAGACTTTGCTTTGAATTTGTTCTTGTCTTGGAACGATGTCAGTGTCAGTAGTTACAACGCTTTCCTTGCTAATATGTTTCATGTAGGTTTACAAGTCCCTGGATTCCAAATGTTCTGAACAACTTTTGGAGGTAACTATCTTCCATTTTCTGGTAGTATAGACGATAGAATTCATAGTTGTGTTTGGACAGTGTCAAGTGATGTTTTTCCATTGTATCCCATGTTCTAGGTAAAAGTTGGCAGTGATGCCCTCTTGGCTGTCCTTCCAGATCCAGTGACATGTTTTTCAACTGCAAGATACTCTCAGAAACAAGTTTTCAAGGTGCTTTCAGACTCTAATCTGGTAATTGTTGATTGGATTACCAGCGGGCGCCATGAAAGTGGAGAGAAGTGGGACTTTGAACTTTATAAGAGCATCAACCGCATATTTTTGGATGATCAGCCCTTGTTTTTGGACACTGTAATATTCTTATTGTTTACAATCAATTTCATTCATATTGAGACATTTACACTGTAATATTCTTATTGTTTACAATCAATTTCACTCATATTGAGACATTTTTCCATGTCAATAACCCATTTTCGTATTGGATTGACAGATTGGAAAATCATTGCCAAATCATGCAAGTCTATTACACCATTAGTTAGTTTATCCATTTGCATTGCAATCTTCCAATTTCCTTCAAGTTTTTACTTATTACTGCAAGTTACAGATTAGTCTTTATATATTTACACACTGCCGCTTTATATCCGTTCAGACACCTCATCTCGGTCACTTGTTACAAAAGATTCTGATTGCTACTCTTTCCAATTTGTTGTCACCAAATCATAAAATTTACATGGTTTTATGGATCCATCTGATACCATTGACTTATAGAACTATATACAGAGTTGTTTTAGGTATTTGTACAGAGGAAACAAATGCATAAACATCTTTCCAATTTATCGATATAATAAAATCTGAGGTCTTCCAAAGTATTTGACAAATTGTATTGTTTCTGACAATAATTTTAGTGTGTTTTAAAGATATTTATAAAATTCGAATTGGTGACTTATTTCTTGCTTCGCTATTGTTTCTGAAAATATTGCAGGTATTGCTGGAGCAAGGTAGCATCACAAATATCACAGAGCGCATGCAGGATTACCAAGTTTCTGCAATGATGATACTCATGGGGTATACAGTAAATCGTTTATAGAGTAAAACCTGTACTCTTTGCTTAATTATTTATTTCGAACTTTCCTTAATCTACAGTTGTCAGGCCCTGAAAGATTCATGATATGTCCATATGTGCGTGTGATTTCTCTGTTCTAGGCCAAGGTTGAGGCAGATTCAGATTCAGATTCAAGAAAATGTCAAAAGGATGATGTCTGAGCAATTGCGAGCGCATTTCACTGGCTTAAGTGGCCATGCAAAACTAAAATCTGATCACTGCTTTATCAAACCACCATTTATTGCATCTAGCAGCAGTTTTGGCCCTAAGGTATGTCGATTCATCTTGCCAAGACATGTTCGTTATCCTATGAATAACATTTCTACCGACTTTCAATTCCTTGTTCTGCATTAATCTGCTAAACTTTGACATGTTTTCTGCATACTCTTGGAATATCATTCATTTTGACGCTAGGACAGACCTCGAGGCATCCTCTTGCATATAATCTTGTTTAGTTACTTGAAAATCATTCGGTTGGGGGTGCAACAAGTTGTTTGTCAATTTGTGATATTGATTTTGATGGTAAAATGTTAGCAGTGAACATTCTTAATCATTAGAGTTCCCTTCCTCCATTTAATCTTTTCTTCTTGCTGCTGGTTTTCTACCAACTAAGTCTGTACTTATCTGTTGATGCAGGGAATAGGTGTTGTTGTTAGGATTGCTGCAGTGACTACTGAATCAGTGTACAGATTCTTAAAGGAACAATTGTTAGGCTTAGAAGCACTAATTGGGGTTCCACCTTACACTTGAAACATCAAGTAACCAATGTCTTATCCATGGCTGTTCTGTTCTGAAATTCAACTGTGTTTTTTTTTAATAATCTGTATTTTGCAATGATTAAAAAATGAATTGGTTGATCAATCGTAAAAGCTTTGAATTAGCCAAATTTTTAGTGCGGTTTTAAATTTTTCAATTTGTTTTACTTTAATAATTATAAAAACATATTGGTTAATTTATTAACTAGTTTTCTTAAATTAATCAATTTTTATAAATAAAAATTATTTTTTATTTAATAGAATTTTTCAATTAAATTTCAACTTCTTTAATGGATATATACTTATTATTTTAATAATATT
>JANITX010000003.1:58494541-58510941 GCA_027564395.1 Erythroxylum ulei | reverse complement strand
ATTAAAAGAATTTTAGAGATTGAGAAGATTTTATAAATTTTCTTAAATTATAGAAAAGACTTATGTCTTTTACTGAAGTATACGTGACGAAGAAAAACCAATATTTTAACTTACAACATCTTAGAATTTGTAAATATTAAAAAAATTAACTGATTTTATCAGTTTAGTTGTAAAAATTTTAAATACAAATTTTTTGTTTGATTTATTTTAATAATTTTTATTATTAAAAACTAATCAATTTAGTAATTAATTGTTAGTTTTTATAAATCAACTGATTGTATAAATTAAAATAGATCAATTAATTTTATTTAATAATTTTCTTTTTCAATTAAAATTTAAAATTTTTGATTGTTAAGTATAATCTTTTTTAACTATATTTTAAATTCTTTAAATTTATTTAATTTTTAATTCATTTTATAACGATACTAGTTAAATATTTTAAATTTTAAACTTTTATTTTACTGGTTTAACTTTTAGGATGCCAAAAACACTGATTGTTTGTCTGAAGAAATATCACATTTTATAGTTATCGAAGAAGAAAAAGGAAAAGGCAAAAGTTGAGGAAGAGACACATAGTAACAAACATTGGTCAGTTGAGACACTGTCTGCGGTATCAATGTCTTGTTGGGTTTATTAGGCCCATCTCTTCAGTTTCGGACAATTAGTGTAATGTTTTTAACTCTGAACCTCTCGCAGCAGCTTAGCCCATTAGGCCCATTGGAAATATTTGTAAGAGCAAAATGTACCAACGCCCAGGGAAGCCAGACCTCAACCTGTCTTCTAGGATTTGAGATTAAGGATGAACAAGGCCCAATTCAAAGTTTGGCTTCCAGAAAATTGATGTTATTTTAATTAATCATTTTAAAAAAGGGTTAATTATAAAAAAGTTCAATTTTTTTAATTTTTTAATTATAACCCAAATTTTAAAAGATAGCAGTAAAATACCCAAATTTTTAATTTTTCAAACTTTAAAAAGTAGCAATAAAATGTTCAAATTTTCAATTTATTTCAATTCTAACCTAACTTAGTGTCTCCATTAAATTTGCTGACGTACTTTGCCACATAATTCAGAAACCTTAACAATTAATATACGTAAGCTAAAATTAACACAACAAATAAAGATTAGTGAAACGACGTCATTTAATCACATAATTAAAATGATTTTATTGTTTAAAATAGACCTAAATCGTATTATTCAGCCCTGACGACTTTACACTATAATTTTAGTTTTTTCCTTCGTTTTCAATTTGTTCTAGTGACACTCTCACCCTTTAATTTTCAGATTATGCAACCCTGACGTCCTCACACTAAAGGCATCAGGAAAACGAACTAGAACTTACTGGTGCAATGCACTGTAATACTAGAGTAGTTTAGGAAGTCAAAAGAATAAACATAAAACAAATGGCTGAGTACATCAGGAGAACAACAGATAACGTCAAGCTATAATTGAAGAAAATTGAAACTTTTAACATTTTATTGCCATTTTTTAAAATTTAGGTTAGAATTGAAAAAAATAAAAAAATTTGAGCATTTTATTGCAACTTTTTAAAGTTCAAACTATAATTAAAAATTTAACGAAAGTTTGAGTTTTTATAGTAATTAACCCTTTTAAAAATATAATTTGAAATCATCAAATTAAATTAAAATTATAAAATGAATAAAAAGTTCTAATTTAATGTCTTGTTGAGATGCTAAGATTAAAGATTAATTTGTAAAGTGTAGAGGTGTTATTTATTCCAGTTTTCATGAGAAGTGTAAAATTGTATTGGTTTTTTTTCCTGTGAAACTAAATAAAATAATATTTTAAAAATTGAATCAAAAATTAGATCAGTAAAATAAAAATTTTATGATTTAAAAAGTTTAATTTATATTACACCGTGATAAAATTAGTATACAATAAAAAATAAAAATAAAGAATTTGGAAAATAATTGAAAAAATGAGATTATTCTTTTTAGTCGAAAAAGTTAAATTTTAATAGAAGAAAGAAACTATTAACTAAAAATTAATTGATTTATTTTAGTTTATAATTATTAAAATAACTAATTTTAATAAAATTATTAAAATAAACCTAATCGAAAAATTAGATAGTTAAATATTATTAAGGTTGAATTGACATAATCGATTTGATTTTTTAATCGTAAAAAAGAACATTTAATTTACGAGGCATTTATAATTTAATAGTTAGCGTTACGTGTATTTTTGTTAAGCATTGTATTAAATAATAAAATTAGAAGTTGCCATATGTCATAATTACTTGTAATATTAATACCATTGAAGTTCTCTTGCTAATAGAATATGTAGAAATTGACTAAGTAACAAACTATCTTAATAGTGAAATTCAAATTATAATAGACTTTTAAAACGATTGTCACAAAGGAACTATTCTCTCAAATCCTAATGATGAAGTGCTCAATTGACAAACTGATGATAATGCAGTAGTCCAAAATAGAGTCCACCAAAAAATTCATTCCAAACTTGACGGGCTCAATCCATAATTTTTGCAATCCAATGCTTACTTCAAATTAGAGTATTTTGTTCATCAACAAATTGTAGGGATGTTAATTTTAACCTAATTTGGCTCAATTTTAGCTTGAGTTAAACCATGCCATGGGTTAAAATTGGTTTAAGGAGTTCGTTTGGGCTAATTACTTAAAAAATATATATAAAGTGAGTTGGGTTGATTCAGCTTATCTATAAGCTATTAGACCACAGGCCGACTTATCTCGACCCATCAGACAATTGGCCGACCTAATCCTTTCCGGCCTGTTGACATTTCTAACAAACTACGAGCTAAAACCATCTTCTTCTTTTTGTTGGAAGCAATAATGTAGGGATGTGATAAGGGTTTTGGAGACTATTTTTCTTCAAAATATAGCCTTATTACACTAGCAATATAGATAGGGATGTCTATTTTTAAAAAATGTATACACGTAGATAGGGATGTCCATTGTGATTCATCACTTACTAAATAGAAAAACAAACGCGCGAAATTATATATATTTTTTAATGCATCTTTGAAAAAGGAGTCCGTACTAATCGTCGACGTGTGATCCACGTGACAGTCCTCTCAGTTCACGCGGTGGGTAGAGTTCGTGAGAAGCTTCTCACATGTTTCGCGACCTGTTTTTCTGTTTGGCTACCGAGAAAATCGGAGAGCTGTAATTAGGAATGCAGAACATGAAAGAAGACGGAGAGGGAAAGAGGATAGCGTGTGTGAACGAAGTCAATTAATGTATGGCATCACGTTGTTTGCATGGTGAAATATACAATACGATTGCTGTCAATATCATAATTCAATTATTTTGATAGGGATGACAAATTAGATTTTTTCTTATCTGAGTCAACCCAAATTTAGATTGACTTTATTTATTAAAAATTTTAAAATTTAATTAAAAATAGTTGTCAAATATAAATCAATAAATTAATTTGATTTATTGAAATCCAATAATTTGTCAAAATTGACTGATTAATTAATAATTGATCAATTTTTAACAATAAGGGTTATTAAAGTAAATCAAATTAAAAAATTAAATATTGAATGAAAAAAATAAATAATTTAAGATTTTGCGGTTAAATCGATCAAGCTAATTCAATTTTTTAAGCACTAAAATAAACTATAGCATTGTTATAAAGATGATAATTGTCATACACAAGATTTTGAGTTGTTCGAATTGAATACTGGAAAATGTTAGGAACAATTAGGACTTGGACAGAGTAGGGTTACAGCTAAAACGAAACTAAAAATATTGAAGATAAAAGAAACACACAGATTTTAAGTGAAAAAATCCTAAATCAGGGTAAAAATCACGGGCTAAGATAAAAAAATTTTAGTACTGAAAATTTGGAAAATTACAAAGAGAAAAAACTAGACCCATAAAAAAAATACCGAATTTTTTTCTCTCTCTCTTCTTTTTCTCTCACCCAACTTCTCTCTCTTTTTTTTACCCGTATGAATACTTTCTCTTTGTTTATCTCCTGCCTATTTATAGGCAGGAGATTTGGTCAACCATTATTTGTTTTATTAGACATATTAGGTACCAAAATTTGGTGCCTAAACACGCCAACTAAGTTTGACAATTCTCTCACTTGAAGATTTGATTGAGAATTAATTATATCTTCACACAATTCTTTCTACCTTGCCACTTCATGTTGCTTACGTCTCTGTCAGGCTGCACAAGAATCGACACCACATAAAATTATTAGCATTGATTGCTTTTGTTATAAAATCTGTCAGGTTATCTATTGTATGAATTTTCTACATGTCTACTGTTCCTTCTTCCACTTTCTCACGAACGAAGTGATACTGAACTTGAATGTGTTTTGTCTTTGAATGAAATGTTGGATTCTTTGCAAGAAGCAAAGCACTTTGACTGTTACAATATAGAGTAATATTCTCTTGTTTATACCCAAGTTCTTCAACCACACTGCTTCTTTACTGACTTATGTAGCTGTTACATATTTTGATTCTGTTGTTGACGTAGTCATAACTAACTGCAGTTTTAAAACCCAGTTCATAGCTCCTTCAACTAATGTGAACATATATCCAGTAGTCAATTTACTTTTGTCAATATCACTTGCATAATCAATATCAACATATTCTCTGACAGTAAAATCTTATCCTTCATAACATAATGCAACATCTGAGGTTTCCTTAATATATTTGAGAATCCTTTTAAATGTATTCGAATGCTCTTGACTAGGATTCGCCATGTATCGACTAACCACTCCCATTGCATGTGCATTATCTAGTCTTGTACAAATCATAGCGAACATCAAGCTCCCCACTGCTAATGCATACGGTACTCGAGGTATTTCCATCCTCTCTTCTTTATTGCTAGGATTTATACTTGAGGATAACTTGAAATTAACAGGAAGAAGGGTATAAATTGACATACAATCTTGCATATTGAATCACCGTAAGATTTTCTTCAAATAATTCTTTTGAAAAAGCCAAATCTTTTTATTATTTATATCTTGGTGAATTTGCATCCTTAGAATCTTGTTTGCTAGTCCCAAGTTCTTATTTCAAATTCCCTATCCAACTGTACCTTCAATTATTTGATATGATCATTGTTGGAGCCTGCTACCAACATGTCGTCTATATACAACAGCAAGACTATAAAATCATCTTTCTCAATCCTCTTGAAATATGCATAAGGGTCTGCATTCGATCTGCTATATACAAGGCTCATGATGAAGAAATCAAATCTCTTATACCAACATCTCAGCGCCTGCTTTAAACCATACAAAGATTTGTTCAACCTCCAAACCAAGTTCTCTTTCCCTTTTTCTTCAAAACCTTTTGGTTAGAGCATATAAAATTTTTTCATCAAGATCTCCATAAAGAAATGCAATTTTCACATCTAACTGCTCAAGATACAAATCAAATATAGCACACATTGCCAAAACTACTCGAACTGTAGTGAGTCAAACTACAAGAGAAAATATTTTGTTAAAATCAATACATTCTTTCTGAGCATATCCTTTTACCACCAATATAGCACAATATTGCTCCACTTGATCATCACCACTTCGTTTGATCTTGTAAACCTATTTATAGTTCTTCTTACTCCTAGATTTTGATCTATCATGATTGTGACTCCCACTTGGACCACGTTCCATTAATCTACCTTTCATCACCACCAAAGCCTCCGCTTGTTGCGAACTTGCCAACCTGTCTTCCTTGCTCTTGTGTCGGCTCTCTTATTCTAGAATAGTAGCTGCAATGTCATCGAAGACTAAAGTGTATGCATTGGTTGTTAAATTTAGTTGATCATATGAATCTGATGGACTTTGAAGTAAAAGTTTCACATGTTCACTTATTGCTATTGTGTGCCTCAATGATATGAGTTGCGAAAATAGAGTATTCAAAGTGTTTAAATGCTCCATCACCAAAGTAGATTCCGCCATACGTAATGTGTATAGTTTCCTTTTGAGAAAATTTTTAATGTAGAGTTATTTGCCCTTGTATAATTTTATGAGGAGATTTCATATTTCCTTTGCAACCTTCTTTTCCTCTATGCTGGATAATACTCCGTCAGCTAAAGCTAGGTGAAGATTAGCTACAACATTCTCATCCATCTCGTTTCACTTTTCATCTGTGACTCTAGCTGACCGTTCACTAATGGCCGCCAGGCAATTATCTTTTCTCAAGATTGCCTTTATCTTCAGTTTTCACAGTGAGAAATTGCTCCCGTTGAATTTTTCAATGTCGTACTTTACTGCCATTACTTTTACCACAACCGCTTTACGAATAGTGCCTTTAATAGGGTGAATAATATTATAACTTATATTTTGATGTGGAGGATTCACTATTGGTGGCAACCACAGAGCAGACAATAAGTAGATATACACACCTAAGGTTGGCTCTGATACTACCTATTAGGAATAATTAGGAATTGGACATAGTAGGGTCGTAGCTAAAACGAAACTAAAAATATTTCAGATAAAATAGACACATAAATTTTATGTGAAAACTCCTAAATCAGGGTAAAAACTACGGGTAAGGATAGAGGAATTTTACTATTAAAAAATTGGAAATGACGAGGAGAAAATACTAAACCCACAAAAAATACAGAGTATTTTTTTGTCTCTCTCTTCTTTTTCTCTCAACCCACTTCTCTCTCTTTTTAATTTTTCTGCTCATATAGATACTTTCTCTTTGTTTATCTCCTGCCGATTCATAGGCAGTAGATTGAAGGTATGTTTGGCCAATTTGGCCAACTATTATTTATTTTATCAGGCATGATAGCTCCTCTAACAAGTTCATAGCAACTCTTGCACCAGCATCAATACCAGCTATATCTGATAAAGAATGTCCCTTGAGCATTCTAATATTTTTGAACAAACCTTTGATGAACAATCTTTCGAACTGTCTAAATCATTTTTTGACGAGTCTGAGCAATTAGCTGATCTATCTAATTTAGCTTAGATTGTGATGACCATGCCTCAAGCTGATCTATCTGATTTAGCTTAAATTGTGATGACCATGCCTCAAACTACTAAAATTGAGCTAGAAATAAGTGAAGCCGAGTCTACAGGAACTATAATTTAAATGAACTTAAATCAAATTAAAACTATTTTTTAGAAAGTTGGAAAGGCAAATTGGAAAAGACTCAATTCATTGTCAAGTCTAAGTTTGATCACGTTTTTTAGCATGATTAATTACCATGAACATATTTTAAGTGCTTGCAGGGAAACGTGTCATCATACACTAATCACACTTTCATTATTTAAATTACTTACTGAAGCATCTTTTCACAATAGTTTAACTTAATTAACTTTATGAGGTTTGATAAGATTAAATCTGTATTATTGACTCTTAATTGTGATATATTGAACGTGATCCTCCTCCATTATTTAGGCAAAGCAAACTTCTAACTTTCAATATTTGAGCTTTAACAAAGAGAAGATAAAACAAAAGAGAGAGAGCTAGTGACCCGATCACTACCTAGAAAAGGTCCTATATTTTCCAAGTTTTTTAAAAATTAGATTTTAATATTTAAAATTAATCAAACACATTTTATTAAAGTTGAATTTAATTAAGATTTTTTTTCAGAAAATTGACATTTCATCAGCTTCTCTCACCTGCCGTATCTAACCCAACAACAAAGCAAGAAGTTCCCGTCACTTCAATCTCACTCCGGTCCGGTCCATTCTGTTTCCGTTCAGACAACCGAAGACTTCATGTTACGTAACCTCAACTAATCTTATCTAATCCAATTCTTGAAAATTACTTCACTATCCTTTCCCCTCGTACTGCTCCAGAGTACTCACAAAGTTGAATAAAAGAAAAACAACAATTAAAAAAAAAAAACTTAGATACCTAATTTTGAAAATATAAATATTATATAAATAAATCCACTTCACACGAAAAGCAGAAGTTTCCTTTTTGACCTTGGATCTTTTATTCGTGTTCGTACGTAGTGTCGACAAAGTCATGGTTCCACTAAACAAAGGCAGCGGTTGAGTTGATTGGAAAGTGGAATTGGACTCAGCACATAGATTTATCAGAAATGGTCAATTAATAATTTTTTATAAATTAAAATAAATAAATAAATATTTAAAAATACATATTTTAATTAAAATTTAAATTCTTCGATAAATAAAAATAATTTCAAATTCTTTAAATTTATTGAATATTTAGCAAATTTTATGACAATCTAATACTGATTTAACATTTTAAATCTTAAACCTTTTGTTTTACTAGTTTAACCTTCAATCCGATTTTTAAAACATTGGTGTCATTATATTATATTAGTTTTGAAAGTAAATTTATTTTCATAATAATTTTCAATTTAAAATTAATTTAATTATATGATATTATTTTAATAAAAATAAAAATTTTAAAATTTAAATCAATTCCTCAAACTTAAATACAATTGATTAATTTGAATGTAATCCAATATGACCAATATCATTAACTCTAAATCAATTCACAACAAAATATCATGGACATTTCTTTTTTTCCTTTTAAACACAATGTTTGATGTCTTATACTTATAAAGATAGGTATATATTTTCATCATACAAATATTTTCAAATTTTCCTAAGTTATGCATTAATTATTATAAATTTTAGAACATATTAACTATCTTAATTAATCAATTACAATTTGCTAATATTACTAAAAATTACTTTTTTGTGATTATAAGTCACAGGTTCGAATAACATAAACAATCTCTTCGTACAAATTATAAAGAAAAGATTGTGTACATTAATGATCCTCTTCTGATTCTCATAAGACGAGGAGTCTTGTGCATGGAATACGTTGACTTTTGACTAAAATATAACTACCATAATAATATCATCGAACCTTTCTTTAAAATATTTTTTGTTATATTTGCTAAATGTGAGGAGTTGGATTGTAAGTATCACTTAAAATTGAAATTGTCATTTGATTTTTTATATAATTTATTTAGAATGCATAAACTAAGGTTTATTGTAATTACAAAAGTTAATTTAAATATTGCAATTATTTTGTACAACTACAAAACCACGAAACTCTCCAAGTACAAAGGGGCAGTTTCGTCCATTTAAACGACAAAAGTCCTAACGTGAGACTAAATATATTTACCGGCAGCTTGTGTATGAGAAGTTACTGTCCCAACCGTGTCTTCCTCTCAAGCCTCTCGCTCTCTCTCTCTCTTTCTCTGTCTCGAAACCTTTTTGTGTTTTCTTCTTCTTGTTTCTGTTTCTTCAGGTTCTGTTCTCTGTGTGCTCGGTGCTCTTAACAATGGTGCCGAGCATGAGAGACCTGCAGATGATCCAGCCTTCCGCCGGCCGGAGATCTTACGACGGAATGGAGGACGTCAGGCTCCTTGACTCTTGCGAAAACGACGACAATTCGCATGTGATTGCGGTTGGTGATGATGAGGAAGGCGTTAGGAGAGTTCAAGTCAGAGTTACGGGGATGACCTGTGCAGCATGCTCTAATTCCGTTGAATCAGCTCTCAAGAGCGTTCACGGGGTTTTTAGAGCTTCTGTAGCTTTGCTTCAGAACAAGGCTGATGTTGTCTTTGACCCCATTCTCGTCAAGGTTGGTTCTCGCCTTTGATTTTTAGATTTTGAATGAAGAATTTGAATTTTAGTGTTTTAATTCGGAATTTGGAATCTTGCTGTTTGGTTTGCTTTAGGTAATCCAATATTAATTTGAATTTTTATATTCTGTTATTCATATTTAGGCGTTATATTGTTCTGGTCTTGTCATTAATGTATGTTTAAATCTGGGAATATGGCAATAAGTTTGGGAATCCTCGTAAGTTAAATGCAATTTTCAGTTAATTGCAAGAGATGCTTTCTTGCACGGTTTACTGATGTTGACTTGCATTATCTTAGTCTTTTATGGATGTCTCTCAATTCAGGATGATGACATCAAGAATGCAATTGAGGATGCAGGCTTTGAAGCAGAGATCCTAAATGAACCTGTCATTAGTAAGGCGAAACAAGATAAAAGCCTCATGGGGCAGTTTAGAATAGGAGGTATGACCTGTGCTGCTTGTGTAAACTCTGTCGAAGGAATTTTGACAAATCTTCCTGGTGTGAAAAGGGCAGTGGTAGCCTTGGCTACTTCCTTGGGAGAAGTTGAGTATGATCCGACTATAATCAGTAAAGATGATATAGTGAATGCTATAGAAGATGCTGGATTTGAAGGCTCTCTTGTACAAAGCAGTCAGCAGGATAAAATCATCTTAGGAGTTGATGGGGTGTTCAACGAGATGGATGCGCAGCTTTTGGAAGGAATGCTTGTCACATTGAAAGGGGTACGGCAGTTTCGTTTCAATATGATATCCAAAGAACTTGAAGCTCTTTTTGATCCTGAAGTTGTCAGTTCTAGGTCCTTGGTTGATGGGATTGAAGGAGGAAGCAATGGGAAGTTTAAGTTACATGTTATAAACCCATTTACTAGAATGACCTCAAAGGATGTTGAAGAGTCTTCCAGTATGTTTAGGCTTTTTGTCTCCAGTTTGCTTCTCAGTGTGAGTATCTGCCTTAAATTTTTGATGTTACACATCATATTTACTTCCTTTTTTCCTTGTAACCTGACCGTTTGATGACTGCATTCTTATTGCAGATTCCTATCTTTTTCATACGAGTGGTATGTCCTCGCATACCGATCTTGTATTCACTACTTCTGTGGCGATGTGGACCCTTCCTAATGGGGGATTGGTTGAAGTGGTTATTGGTTAGTGTGGTTCAATTTGTCATTGGAAAGCGCTTTTACGTGGCAGCTGGCAGAGCCCTTCGAAATGGTTCAACCAACATGGATGTTTTAGTGGCATTAGGAACAACAGCATCTTACTTCTACTCGGTTTGTGCGTTACTATATGGTGCAGCCACTGGCTTTTGGTCTCCAACTTACTTTGAGACAAGTTCTATGCTGATAACATTTGTGCTGTTGGGGAAGTATTTAGAGTGCCTTGCCAAGGGAAAAACATCAGATGCAATCAAGAAATTGGTAGAGCTTGCACCAGCAACGGCACTGCTAGTTGTCAAAGATGAAGGTACTTGGCTTCCATTTAGTATCTGTATTTTACATTTTGCTGTAAGTTTAGCTTGACCCGAAGGGATCTTGGTCTAAAATTTTAGAAGGAACCCTTTAATGGACATTTTAACATGGGATAACTGATAAAATTATAGAATAGAGTTTAACTTTTGTCAATGAAAAACATTGAAGCGTTATTGCTTTTTTGGTCTTATAGATGGCATCTGTATTGGAGAAAAGGAAATAGATGCATTACTGATTCAGCCTGGTGACACATTAAAAGTTCTTCCTGGTGCAAAAGTTCCTGCTGATGGTTTAGTGGTTTGGGGTTCAAGTTATGTCAATGAGAGTATGGTAACTGGTGAATCTGTGCCTGTTTCGAAAGAGGTTAACTCATCAGTTATTGGAGGTACAATAAATTTACATGGTGCACTTCATATACAAGTCACCAACGTAGGAGCTGATGCTGTTTTGAGCCAGATAATTAGTTTGGTTGAAACAGCCCAAATGTCCAAAGCTCCAATCCAGAAATTTGCAGATTTTGTAAGTGTTGCTTATATTCTTTTTTTTTAAAGATTTGTTCTTCATTTTTGTTCTTCATATGTAAAATCTACTTTCTCATGTCCCATTATATTCCTCCTCCAATGAGGAATATCTTATTGGTTTGTGCAAATTAACGTATGTACATTTGCTGCCATTCTTATGTTAAATACTTTTTGGCTTGCAGGTTGCTAGCATTTTTGTTCCTACGGTTGTTACTTTGGCTGTGTTAACATTATTTGCTTGGTAAGTCCTTGGAGGATTGTTTTGCTGGCTATGTGATCCATAAATTGACTTGGCTGTCCAAGTCTGGACCCTACTTTTCATCACATTTTTCAACTTGTAGGTATCTTGCTGGAGCTGTGGGGGCATACCCAGAAACATGGCTTCCAGACAATGGAAATTATTTTGTCTTTGCCCTCATGTTTTCAATCTCTGTTGTGGTAATTGCTTGTCCATGTGCTCTTGGATTGGCAACACCGACTGCTGTCATGGTGGCAACTGGGGTTGGTGCCAACAATGGGGTGCTCATAAAGGGAGGGGATGCTTTGGAAAGGGCTCAGAAGATTAAGTATGTCATATTTGATAAAACAGGCACCTTAACCCAGGGAAAAGCCAGTGTCATTACCGCAAAAGTATTCAACGGTATGGATCGTGGAGAATTCCTCAGATGGGTGGCTTCTGCAGAGGTGATTTTCTGGTGCTTATTAGTTGTGAATGAATTTTGGAATTTTATTGTTTGATGATGGTTCTTTCTTTCCTTTTTCTTTTCCATATACGCTCGCACATACAGACCTGTGCATGCATCTTTGGTGGATATGGAGCTTATTTATCTGTCTTATTTATGACTCAAAGAAACAGTCCTTATGGTTTCGGCAATTCAGTTCAGCTGTATGGCACACATACAGAAGTTTCCTCAAGTTCATAACGTCAGGATTATACGTCACAAACTCTCATAAGTTGGATCTACAGAGGAAATAAGGGAAAAACCTCTATATGTTGGCATGCCATGCCATGTAAATTGGGAAATTTAGGGGATTTCTAGTGCTGTATCTCTCTCATTGATAATGGTTATTGTTAATAATAGAACAATTTTACTGATTTCCCATCTGTTTTAACATGGCTCAGGCTAGCAGTGAGCATCCACTGGCAAAAGCAATAGTGGAGTATGCACGCCATTTCCATTTCTTTGATGAATCTTCTCCAACTTATGGTGGCCAAAGCAACAGTAAAGAATCCACAACCTCTAGATGGCTTCTTGACGTCTCTGAGTTTTTGGCCCTTCCTGGAAGAGGCGTGAAGTGCTTCATAGATGGAAAACAAGTTCTGGTGAGTTTTTTATCTATTAGGTTTTTTAAGCTTAACAAGGAAATTTTCCATGGTTCCGGGTTGTCATAGCTTCCACTGTTTCTTGAGCAGGTTGGGAATCGAAAACTAATGACTGAAAGTGGAATTCCCATTTCAACTTCTGTAGAAAATTTTGTGGTTGAACTCGAAGAAAGTGCAAAAACAGGAATTCTTGTTTCATTTAATGACAGCTTAGTTGGTGTTTTAGGGGTTGCAGACCCACTAAAGCGAGAAGCTTCTGTAGTTGTAGAAGGCCTTTACAAAATGGGTGTCAAACCAGTTATGGTGACAGGAGATAATTGGAGGACTGCTCAAGCTGTTGCCAAGGAGGTTTGTATGAGATTATGTGGACTTTTTGATGTATATCAATTGATTGAATACTGTTCTTCCATTGCTGGTAGGCCTTACACTATGAAATGATGTACCTCTTAATTGGCTACCATATTTATTCCATTTGCCTCGTTTCTTTCTCTATGATGAATGGTAGTCATTTGCTTTAAATGGTTGGTAATTTGGTATATCACCTGGCAGACTGATCTGATTCTTCCATATTAAACAAATTGAAGTTGAATTCTGGGCTCCTATGGCTAATTTCTAGTCCTAAAGATATTTGGTTAAAAATTTTGTGGTAAGGAGACTTATTTAGTACACGTTGTGTATGCAGGTTGGCATACAAGATGTTAAAGCTGAAGTTATGCCAGCAGGGAAAGCCGATGTCATCCGTTCATTTCAAAAAGACGGAAGCACAGTTGCAATGGTGGGGGATGGTATCAATGATTCGCCTGCTCTAGCTGCTGCAGACGTTGGCATTGCAATTGGTGCAGGAACCGACATTGCTATAGAAGCTGCCGACTACGTTTTGATGAGGAATAATTTAGAGGATGTAATCACAGCCATTGATCTCTCAAGGAAAACCTTTGCTCGCATCCGTTTGAATTATATTTTCGCTATGGCTTATAATGTTGTTGCCATACCTGTTGCTGCTGGCGTTCTTTATCCTTCACTAGGGATTATGTTGCCACCATGGGTAGCTGGTGCATGCATGGCCCTCTCATCTGTAAGTGTTGTATGTTCTTCATTACTTCTTAGAAGATATAAACGACCCAGGCTTACCACAATACTGGAAATAACTGTAGAGTAAAGCAAAAAAAAAAAAAAAGAAGCATAAGTTGACAGGAAAAAGAAAAGAAGAAAACAAAAGGTATTTAGGCATCATCTTTTCAGGAAGAGAATTGGAAGATGGTGATAAATTTAGTTGTGGGATGTTGGCTTTGTACAGCAGCCGTTTAGGATTCTGTCAACACCATCTGATTGTAAATGCTACTTCTGTATAATATCCTTCGAATTTTTGGTCGCCTTCTTGTTCTCGTCTTCCATTTAAGAAATGAATATCAAAGATTCAGTATTTGTCATCTCTTACTATTCAAGATTTCACTTTCTCTGGCCAAAGCTTTGATCTTGACAAGTAGAATACAGAAGATCATGTGTTTCTGTTTTCCTATTATGTCTCTGAAGAGTGGGGCTGCTGCTCTCTCTATGCTACAGAGAAGAGTGAAGGAGACGATACGTAATAATAATAAACGACAAATAGTTATCGACGTTAGAAGGAAAGCAAAGCGTAGCATTTAAATAAAGGGTCCAGTGTATTTAAGCTGGATGTAAGATTAGAGTATAATAGATTTGTATTAAAGCCGGATACTAACTGTTTCAACGGCACGAAAGATTAGTGTGTATGAGTTCTGTTCTCTCTCTATGTTAATGGAATCTATGTTTCTCTCTCCCTTTTGATGTTTTCCTTCTATAGCTTCTGACAAAATCATAACAACATATACACATTCTGTTATCTATTTTTAGTATACAACATTTTGGTATTAGAGAAGTCGACCTGTAAAGAGCAACAATGGCAGAAAGCACCAGAGGCACTGAGTTACAAAGAGTGGGAGAAAGCTTGAGGAGTGTAATGGAGAGGATGTTCTTGGAGTTACAAGATCAGAACGAGAGGATGTTTTCGGAGATTCAAAATAGAACAAAAAAAGTGGGAAAAGAAATGACGAAATTACGAGCTTTACTTGTGCATAATTTTCAGAAACCAGAAGGAGAGATCGGAGCAACCGAACCTACACCGCAGAGTAGTTCAATAAGGCAAGAGCAAGATGGGAATGTAACATCTACAAGAATGAGCCGGATTGAGTTTCTGCCATTTGATGGTGAGAATGTTAAATTGTGATTGTACCGATGCGAGCAGTTTTTCTTGTTGGATCAGACTACTGAGAAAGCAAAGGTGAGTGTAACAATCTTACACATGGATGAACGAGCTCAGGAACGGTATCGCTTGTATTTTAGGACTCGTAACCAGGCAGAAGTAGTGGAATGGGAGGAGTTCACAAAAGCTTTGAAGCAAACGTTCAACGCAGAAATATTCGACGATTCGGTAGGAGATTTTAAGGAGTTGAAATAATAGGGGGACAGTTCTAGACTATTGTGCGCAATTCGATCACCATTTCAACAGATTGACGTTATTTGAAGAGTACTTGTTGGGGTTCTTCATTAAGGGGCTTAAACCAGAGATTGGAGTGACGGTGAAGTTACATGAGCCCCACTCTTTGCATCAAGCTTATATGCTAGCTCGGAAACAGGAAGCAATATTGAGGTCCATGGGGAATATGACGTTTAAACTTGGAACATTGATGAAAGGGACAAATGATAACAACACTTTCGATCCAAATTCACGTGGATCACAATTGGCGAATGTCACTTGGAGGTCACCATCTGACGGAATACTACCTACACCAATGTCGACGGTACGACCATCATCGATGGTAAGGACTTTTAAACCTCATAGGCATTTCAGTAGTAAAGATTTCGATGAGAAAAGGGCGAAGGGCCTTTATTTCTGGTGCGACAAGGAATATAGGATTGGCCATTATTGTAAAAAGAGACAATTACAGTTTTATGCAATTACTAGAGATGATGACAGCGGAAAGAACTCTCCTGAAGCGGAAGAGGAAGAACTTGAGGGGAGTCCAGAAGAAGATAACTTGATGGTTTCCATGCAGGCCATGCTGGGATTATCCGGGAACACCAAATTTAAGCCGATGAGGGTGGTTAGGATGCACCAAAGAAGGAAGATACATATATTGATTGACAATAGGAGCACCCATAATTTCGTGGATGCTTCAGCCATAAGGAAAGGAGGATGTCAGCTTTAAGAGATGAAACCCATTCTCATCATCATAGGGGGAGGATTACAACTGAAATGTCATAAGTGCTGTAAAGGATTCAGGTGGACGATACAAGGAGTGCAGTTCACCATGGATGCATTGGTATTAGGATTAGGAATTTAGGAGGGTGCGATGTCGTATTAGGGGTGCAGTAGTTGAGTGGATTAAGTGATGTTTTAGGCAACTTCAGGTACCGAACAATGACGTTCAAATGGGAGGGATGCTTGGTTACGTTAAGTGGAAACCTGGAAGGAAGGTCCAAGATCGTCTCTAGCATGGAATTCCAGAAACATCTACACCGAGCAAC
>JANITX010000003.1:58471404-58483005 GCA_027564395.1 Erythroxylum ulei | reverse complement strand
TCCCAATAATTAAATCAATAAGAGGAATAAAAAGGAATAATTAAAACATAAATATTAGACAAATATGCACTTATCATAAATGCATGTACAATTATTTTAATGAGCAAAAAATAAATATTCACATGTTATGCCATATGATGCATGAAATGCACTTCTAACTTCTCAGTATACACTATTCCAGAGTCCTAGCCCCTAACATGAGATATGGGGACGTTACATTTTTTAAATTAAATGAGACATTTGTGTCATTTACTTTAATTTGTATTAAAATAATATTAGAAATATTTTACAAAAGTTTAGTTCAATTCCAATTTGATCCATTTCGAATCTATTTTGTTAACTCTAATTGGAATCAACATTTTACTATTTTAGAAAATTTCTTCTCTATAAAAAATCTCCTGAACAAACACAAATATTAACGAAGAGCTGCATAGGTCAGCTTGGATGTCTCTCACGATGGTCTATGCCCTATAGTCAATTGATTGGTTATAGTTTAATGAAAAAATAATTTAAAGACATTCTTTATCTTGTACATGTTTAGATGTATATTATAAAGTCTATGAGATATTATACATTGAAAGTGAAGTTATGATGAGATTATAATTATGAGATTAATATTGTATTTATATACTATCCCTAAATTGTTCATAGTTATTGTTTTATTAAGACTGAACATTAACAGAACGTAAAAAACTAACACACATTATATTTTTCCTTATGAAGGAAGTAGTCGATCTTAAAGGCTAAAATATGGAGATACTTAAACAAACGTATGAGTGCTTATTAGAGAATAAGTTCAATGAACTTACCTAATATGAGAAATATATTTAGAACATTACTTGTATATCCATGAAAATTTTCATTATGATAATTGTATAAATAATGCAACTTGAGATCTTCAAAATTATCTTATATAGGGATAACTATGTTTTGATACTACTTATGATCTATTATAATCATGGATAGCTTTTTCGATAGTCATTGGATGTAATATAAACTATATGGAGATATTTGAGTGATCAAGATAACACTCATTACCCTAAAGTAATTAGAGTGAATATTATGTTGTTCTCAATTAGCATTAGTTCAGGAAATCCTTGGCCAAGGTAGAATGATATTTTGTAAATAGTTTATAAATGTCATCAATTGAATCAATATTTGATGACAAAGAACTAATATGATTGAATTCAAAATATATTAGACATTAATTATATGTTTTATATCTAATTAGACATTGTATGATGAAAAGACTGAATTATATAAAAAATAATGTATTAGTCAAAACCACTATGATATTCCTAAACATTTGGGTGATCATAATATATTACCAGACGCCAATATCTATTTATGATTATAAATTGTTTAATTAGAGAATTAAAGATAAATTAAAATGAGTTTTAATTTATCTAATTCCAATTCTAATTAAAATTTATAATCATTGCCAACATAGTTGAAAAACTAATGGGTTTCAAATAAAGAATGAGTTCAAGAGAGCAAAGATATTTTAATTAAGCTAGACTTGGATGTAAGATTGAAAAACTTTATGATTAAATATGAGATATTTAATAAATAAGGATCAATATGATATATTGGATCTCATTTGGGCATAATTGATATTTATTTGTAATTCTAATTAAAGTTTAATTGAAATTAGAATTTAAGTTCAATTAAATTACTTAAATGCCAAAAACTTATTATAAATATACTTAAATTCTAATGGAGCTAGCACTTCTTGCTTAACCCTCTTTGTAAGAGTTTTTGAGTTCTCTTAACTTGTACTGTGGATTCCGAAAGAGGCCAGACACTTATGCAGCTATAGTGGTTGAGATGGACTAATTTTGAAAACGATTTGAGGGATATAACAAGAAAAGGATCAAGCTTTAGAATAAGGTACAAATTAAGATTCACGCTTTATTATGATTTATGTGTTAATAATTTTATAGAATTAAGAGATCTTAGTTTTTGAAAAATCATAATATGAAAAAGCTTCATAATTATTCCGCTGAAGATGGGATTTGATTCTGTCCCAATTTTCCAACATCTCAAATATATACAACAAAAGTGTCTTGGTGGAGAAGGAACTCTTAATCAAATACGTAATGCACAAGAACACTTTTGGACAATCTTGCATATTGCAAATTAACTTGAGATATAGTCTCTCTTGTGGTTCGGGTTGAAGAAATGGTATTATTTGTAATCTATATCTATCTAGTTTTGTATTGTTTTTTTAAATTGAAGTAATGTGATTGTTTGAACTCATCAAACTATATGTTGTGTGTGTCCAACTATATTTTTGAGACATTTGGTACTTATTGACACTTAAATGATTCATGGGGATGACGAACATGTGAAGACAATATGGATGATGGGTGAATCAAGCATTTTCTAGACAGATAAGCCAGTGTAGAGTGCCACATGCCCATGTTCTCTACTTACATGGTTGTGTGTAGCAATCTTGTAAGTCTCTGGAACCATGTGAAGAAGAACGTGAAAGGCGAAGACATGCACGATCTTGCACATGCTCGTGTTCATGAATTATACAATCGTGTGTGATGATTGTGTAACTCTCTATGATCATGTGCATCTGTAAGTGAGGTTGTACTGAAGAGACACGATCATGTATATGATCGTATACGATGAAAAAAAAACTATTTTGTGGTATAAAAGAGAAGATACGAGGAAAAACATAAAGAGAATAAGTAATATAGTATCCTCATCCTTTTTCAATTGTTTTTGGAATTGGTTTGAGAGTTTGTTAATTCACATATCAACTTTGGTTTCAATTCTGAAATTTTGTGGGACAACTTATAATTGTGAGACGAGATATTAAACTTTGTACATCCTTATTTGGCCTCTAATTTTTTTCCTCTACATTAAAGAAATTTTTTCTCTACACTAGAGATTTTTTCATGTAATTCTTCTGTTACGTTTAAATAAACTATAAATTAAAAATGTATAGAATTGTTTTTTTTTATAAATCATTTGTTCAATTTCTTTTATTATATAAATTCTTCCACCTTGCAAGTTGCAACACACACATTTATATATTGAATATTTTAATAGAATGTTTTTAAAAAAGTAAATTTATATTGGATACGAAATTATAAATTAACAAGGTATGAAATTGCTTTTTCTTTTAATTATAAACCACTTGTTTAATTTCATATATACAACATAAACCCAACGAACTTAAAGCACGCCATAGACTGAGTTGGAGTTTATGACCTTAAAGTCAACCTAATTCCAAGTCCAAACGCACTTATTCAAACATTGCTGTACTTGGATAACATTCTCTATGAAGATGACTTCTCTTCCTTCACCACCAAATCAATGAATCCTTCTCGACAATTCCCAAATAAAATGTTTGAGATTGGCCGGATATTTAGGCCTGATAATTATTATAGAAAGACATCAATTAAATAAAAAATAAAAATCATGCAAAGCCAAGCCGAGTCAGGCTCAGGCTAACAGAAGCTGAGCCTCGGCAGGTAAAAGTTCGGTTTAACCCATTGTCATCTTTATTTGAGATTTACCTCAAGATTTTAAAAGCAAAATGTAGAGAAAAAATATAGATGGCAAAATCAATAATTCTTCTCTCCTAGTAGTGCCAAATATTAATTTAAACTTTAGGTATAGGAAAATTGGCTTTGAATTAAAATATCAAATTGTCCAACTTTTTGAGAATTTTTTAATTTGGTGACAAAATTTCTAATTTTTTTATTTTAATGTCTAACCTTTTAAAATTTATACAAATCAAATTATAATATTATTTTTATTGAAATAGTTAATTAGAAAAAATATTTTAGTTTGATTTATATAAAATTTACAATATTAGTTACTAAATTAAAATTTTCTAAAAAATTAGTATTAATTTTAAAAAAATCTTTAAAATTTAAGCATTATTTAATTCGACATTCCTTTTAAATATGGTGCATGTGTCTCTACAGTCCTGGAAACACCAAAGCAAAGGATATTTCTACCAAGTCGTACGGGATGTAACAAGGTTCAATCATGGCCCATCAAATTAGAGTTCTGATACTAAACTATACATAATATAAGATTATGATTCTTCTGCAATGAAGGGTTTATAAATAAGATGACATGATAAGTAACACGGGGAAAAGAATACAACCTGACATTCATGCGTCAAAGCTGTATTGGGTCATGCTGACCAAGAGTAATGCCAAAAGAACCCAAGAATGCTAGCAATAACTTATAATACACGAGGTTATTAGTATAGAATCGAATCTGCGTGCGTTTGAATGTATGATAAATTGAAAATTCATTGCACTCAGCCAAGAGGTTAAGTACAATGATTGAACAACAACTTTTTAATTTAACATTGAATCTATGCGTGTTTGATTGTATGGATCAACCTGCCAAACCTTCATTTTTGATCAAAAATTAATTCGATAAGACAAAAAATTTAAAGTTTAAGAGATTTAATTGGTATCAGACAGTCATAAAACTAGTTAAAGGTTGAATAAAATTAAAGAATTTGAAAAATAATTGAAGAAGATTATCCTTGTCTATCGAAAAATTTAAAATTTATTTAAAAAGGAAGCTATTAAATAAAAATTGATCAGATTAATTTGGTTTATAAAAGCTAATAGTTTACAAAAACTGACCGATTAATTAATAAGTTGATTGATTTTTAACAAAAAATGATTTAAAAACTAAATCAAACCAAAAAATTGAAAATTAAGCCAAAAAATTTGATTCGTGGAGATTATTCCCTCAACTAATGATGTTTTATTAAGAATGAACATTAATAGAGTGGAAAGACTAGTATACATTATGCTTCTTCTTTATAAAGGAAGTAACTGATCATATATACTAAAATATGAAATTTCTTAAACAAATGCATGTTTGTTAAAGAATATGTTCACTAAATTGACCCGTTATAAAAATTTTATATAAAATATTACTTATATATCTATAAAAATGTTCGTTAGATAATTGTATAAGTTAATTTTTGACTTGAGATTTTTAAAATATCTTATATACCGATTAATATATTCTAATATTATTTAGAACCTATTATTCATTAAATTGACCAGACACGATAATTTCATATAAAATATTACTTATTTGGATGTAGCTCATTAGATGACTGTGTTAGGATCCTTTAATTTGAAATCTTATATTATACAAGACTTTCTCTGACTTAATATTACTAGTAACTTACTATAATCATTGGATATTTTTGAGAAATTTGGTGCTTGTTGACACTTAAATGATTCGTGGGGATGACGAACAAGTGAAGACAATATGGATGATGGGTGAATCAAGAATTTTCTAGACAAACACACCAGTGAAGAGTGCAACACACCCATGTTATCCACTTATATGGCTGTGTGTAGCAATCTTGTAAGTCTCTGAAACCATGTGAAGAAGAAGGTGAATGGCGAAGATATACACGATCTAGTACACGCTCAAGTTCATGAATTATACGATTGTATTTGATGACTGTGTAGCTCTTTGTGATCATGTACATATGTAAGGGAGGTTGCATTGAAGACACACGATGAAAAAAAAACCTATTTTGCGGTATAAAAGAGAAGATACAAGGAAAACATAGAGATAATAAGTAATATAGTATCCTCATCCTTTTTCAATTGTTTTTGGAATTGATTCGAGAATTTGTTAATTCATATATCAACCTTGGTTTTAATCCTGAAATTTTATGGCATAACTTATATAACACCCCAATCCCGTCCAACATATGCACGTGGGCCATACAGTCACCCGTGCACATGCCTGACAGAATTGGTGTGTTAACTATTTCACCTTCACTTTATCGCATGGCATCACAAGCAAAATCATAAATAGCACATGATCTAAAATCCAAAAGTTTCCTCATTTCATTTCATAAACCATATTTACAATGTAGTATTATCCATCATCCACATTTATACAACATCATCCTATGAACGTTTATAGCTCAGTCTACAAAGTATACTACATACATGAGGAATTAACAAAAGTTAAAAACAAAGTCTAGTTCTCCAGTCCCAACTGATCGACCTTTGAGCTATGCCTTTACTTCAAAAGTTGTACAAAAACGCTTCTAATGCAATCTTAGAAGATAAGTCATCGCTCTCTCGAACTTGAAATTATCAACGTTACAATTTTAGTGAGTTTTGCGAACTCAGTAGAGTAACCATCCTCGATGGTTCACTTTTGTCAAACCACATAACAATTGATAATCATGTTACCACATAATTCACATCAACTTGACTATCATCAAGTAATATCATAAAATACTTTGTACACAATGGTCACATTTCAATTACATAATCCATCCAATTCATCATTTCATTTTTCTGAACACACTCATCCATAAATTTTTACATCATCATGCAAGAAAAAGTCTCGAAGTATTACAATCATTTACTTTATTCATATCATATGTGAATCCAATGTTTATGAGACTCACATTCGTTTTTACATTATTATGACTGGGTGTTTTTTTTCACTGTCTCGTATTTGTTGTGCATACCAACTCTTTAATACTGTCCCTTGTCTGTTGAAGATACAGGGTTTTTTGTACAAATTGAGCCTTAAGCTCTTTCCGCGAATATTTGAGCTTTACGCTCTTTTTCACTGGCAACATCAGTCACAACTACCTTTATATTTCATGCTTTGGAATGAAATGCATTTCTCAATTTCAAGTATCACATTCAGTCTATTACATTCGCATTCACTTTTTCAGTCATAGTAATCATCGGACTAGGTCCGGCATTTAACATTGACATCGAGAATCAATTAGTCAATCTCATTCACATTTAAGTAGCACTTCCAATGGTTTTTACATGTATCAAACGCCTCGGACAAGTATAGTCCGGTATTCAGTACACATTTATCATAAATCAAATTCAATTTAGTAATAAACAAAGCAAATTAAAGTGAGACCATCTTAGGTTACTCACAATTGCTCTCTTTTTGCTTATTACCTTGAAGTTCCGGCAATATCTGGAAGCGGTCGCTTTACTTGCTCTTTTATATACAATCAAATACAATTTCATATTACCACATTGTTCATGTAACTGAATATGCATGTTTATAAATGTATTATGTAACATGCATGTTCAATGACATATGCCCGGGTATACTTCTGTAATAAATCGATGCAAAGATCAATTACACTCCAAATGTGTCAAAATTCATACACTCTTTAACTATTCTAGCTTTCTTTTCAACACAAACTTTTGGGTCTAATTTACATGATCATTATGACAAGGAAAATGATGTATTTCTATAACACTTTCTTCTAGAAAATTGTTCCCCTGTATCTTAAGCTTCTAATAACACTAAAATCATACAATTTGGTTCATTATTCTATGAGTTATGCTTAAAATACTATAGACTGAGTACATTTGAAATTTGGCCAGGGCATGATCATGCATTCAAAGTTGTACAACCCATATCTCTCAATTCCAATATCCAAAAATTACAAAATTTATACCAATTGAAAGCTAAGAGAATAAGCTACAAATTTTGTGAAGACGCCTTTGTTTGATTCGGCCTATATCAATACATTTTATTCGATAACAACCGGACATAATTTCTGTCACTGGTAGTGCTACAGCTTAAGTCAAGACTCAATTTCAAGCTGAATTTCAAGGCCCTTAAAGATAGAATTCAAATTCAATTTCTTCTTAAAAATTGTAGCCAAATGTCTCTAGTTCAATGTAAATTAAGAATGATCTCATTTGGAGATTTACCGATCAAGATATAATCAAAATACCAAAGCATGTTTAGTAAAAATACTCTAGTTCATATTCACACTTCAAAAACCAAAATCATACAAGCAAACCATCACTTTCTACTTCCTCTCTCTACTGCAATTTTGTTTTTATGAGCAGTAACAATTCTCAATAGAAACTATATATTACTTTTAACATCTTTCTGCAGTTAACAACTTCACAAACTATCATTAAACTCAAAAACTCAAAATTCAAGATTAAACATAAACATCAAAATAAAACTCATATACGAACATCACCATTTTTTTCCTGCTTTCTCTCACTGCTGCATTTTTTTTATAATCAATAACAATCTAAAATCCAAAACAGAACCTAGAGCCATACGGTTCTACATCACATTTTTCTGCTATTGTTTCAGTTAAACTCAAATGATCATAAACACCAAAAACATAATATCATCAACGATTATCACCATTTGCAAGTTTCTCTCACTACTGTATATATATTTTAATGCTTAACAACAATCCTAAATAGAACCTATATCATGCTTTTCCACTCTCACTTACATTCAGCTCACCATCAAAACCTCTCAAAATTCAAGATCACACAAACATCACAACCAAATTTCACATACGGTTTTTCTTGCAAAATTCCTGCATTTTCTGCTCTTTCTTTTTTTTTTTTGCACTTGTTTTCCATTTTCTGCACTTTTTCATCATGAATCACAATCCAAAACACAGAACCTAATTCCAGTTTTCTACACTTGTCTAAATCTCTTTCAGATTCTCACTGCCCTAAATACATTTTCTGCCCAAATTCGACTTCAGTAAATTTTCATTTATTCATCACCATCACCGAATTGTTGCTTATCCAACTCTTGCATGCGTTCATTTCCAACCAATAAACCATCATCAAAAATCATTTTACAGTACTCTGTAAATATGAAAACACAACTTACTTGATTTCAGAAAAATTCCCAGCAGTAAGAGAAGAATAGGTTTCGGTGGATGTAAGACTAAAATCTGATTTAAGTGGAAATAAAATCAAGAGAACAAAGTAGTGTCTAGGCTGCCAACTACACAACAAGATACATGTAACGATTCGGTGATGGATGAGAGAGTTTTTGGTGTTGGTAGTTTTCGGTAAAGAACATTGAAAGAACTGGAAAAATTCTCAACAGAGCACGTGACTACGTGTGCTCATTACATGTGGGCCATTTGTCGAACATAAAAGGTTGCCACATGTCACTATTCCATACGTCTATTTTTCTTAGTCCAAAATACCCCAAAGTTTCGGAAGTTTCCTAAAATTCACCAAAAATTCTGAAATAATCATAATATGTTCCAAATAAATTTTTAACACAAATAATCTATGATTCACATTTTAATCACATTTATAAATCAATTATACCCAAAAAATGGCATTGAATTTATGTAAAATTATTTTAATGTGTTAAAAAATAACTATTCACATGTATGTGTATATTCAATTATGCAAGAGCATGAAATGCATTTCTAAAGCCTCTGCATACTCTCATAGACACTATTCTAGGGTTCTAACCTCTAACATGGGATGTTACAACTTATAATTGTGAGACGAAATATTAAACTTTGTAGATCCTTATTTGAGTTTAGTAGATTTGCTTATTAGTTTGTCCTCTAATTTTTTTCCCTCTATACTAGAGAATTTTTCACATAAATCTCGATGTTTACTTCTTTATTGAGTTTCTTATTCTCATTTTGATTTACTAGTTTAACTTTTTTTATAATTTAAAATTTCATTAATGAATAGAGAAAATTACATCAAGAGAGGGTCTCTCTTAAGTGAGATAGACCCATTTGGTTCACTAAATATCTCTAGGTTAAGCATACAGCAACGTTCAGAAACGAAATACAAGGTAAAGCCATTTTTCAATTCAGGTATAACGATCTACGCCTTTCTCAAATCTTCATCTCTTACTCGATTTGGGAGGATGGGGATTGACGCTCTAACGGCGATGCCAACGGTGGCTCCATAGAGTTTCTTCTCCTCGGTTCTTCGCATAGATAAAAACTCAACTCAGGTAGCAAACTTAACTACATAATTTTTTTGCAATTAGGGCATGAATTTTGTGTTTTAATTTTCTAAACCTTGCGTTATTTTTGGAGGAGGGAGGAGACTCTCTGGGGGCTCAACTCTTCGAAGACAAACCGATGAGGGAGATCTCGACTCAGGTAAGTGTATTCAATTCAATTGTTGGTTCCATTCTTTATATCCTTTCTCAAATCTTCGCAGAGATTCTCAATTTGGAGGGAGATGTTTTTGGTTATTCGATCGATGGTTCCGGCTACTCCTACTCAGTACTTCATCCAAGAATCTCAACACAGGTAACAAACTCAATCCGAACTCTGTTATTGTTTAGGGCATGTCTATTCTGACTTCAACTCATCAGGATTTGATTTTCTTAAAGGACTTCGGGGGCTAGCCAGAGAGGGTGGAGACGAGATTTCATCCACAAAAAAGGTAAACAATTCAATTCCTTTTTTTTCTTGAAACCCCCATTGATTAAACATTAATCCATGGGAACTGTTGTGATTTAATCTGCTTGTTTAAATCATGGGAACTGTTGTGATAAACTAGTTTTTCATTTCTGCTGTGAGAATTGAGTAGTTAGAACTTAGGAAAGTTGTAATAGGGCTTGTGTTATATTCTCCATATAAGGGCCATTCTCCTGCTACAGTGTAGGTTTAACTAATTAATGATCAGTTGTTCCCTTATGCTAGCAGTAATGAGTTCTATAAGAGGTATTAGCGAAGTAGATTTGGCTTTAAACCTTCTACTATTCCTCTCATTCCAGATTACTTGAACACATGTAGCCACCAAGAGTATTATAATAGCCCTATCATATTTAGAAATCTGTAAATTTGGTAAAACCTGTAAGATATCTGTGAGTCTGCCATAGATAAAACCATAGGCATATGAAGAAGAAATTTTTACCCAAACTTCTCTAGAGAAGACACATTCAAAGAAGAGGTGATTTCTAGTTTCATCCTCTAGATTACATAGGATACATAGCTTAGAGGAGGTTAGCAATTTCAACCTATCCAAGGTACTAAGTCTGTCCCACATTGCTAGTCAGAGCAGAAAGCTAACATTAGGTTTAAGGGCCTTATTTCATATCAATGTATCCCATCCTACTCGATTTGCAGACTCCTCCCTCATCTTTCTGACTTCCTTAGTAATAATCTCAGAAACAAGAATACCCTTCCATAGGTAGATATGTCTCTTCCCATGGCTTCTAAATTGAGGAAAATGCAGAAGTCTAGTCTCATTTGAAGAAAGGGACCGGTTCGCATTCCTAACTATTTCTTGGAGTTTAATATCCTTAGGGAATCGATTTAATACGAATCTTGCCATCTGATTTTGTATTAAAGGTCCATTCCCTATCCAGTTGTCATACCATAAGGAAATTCTTTCCCCTGCCCCTATCTAGCAAGAAATGTGCTGGTACATATCCTCCCTCAATCTAAAAAGTTGGTTAAAAAACGAAGTATAGCTGTCTTTAATTTTTAGAGCCCAAAAACTCCTTCCTTTTAATAAATAAGAGTGAATCCATTTAGTCCACATAGAATGTTTTTCACTTAAGATTCTCCAAATCCTCTTGGACATAAGAAATTAGTTTTTACTGGATATTGACTGCAGTCCTTATCCTCCTTCCTCTCTCGGTTGACAGATTTTCTTCCAACTAACTTTGGCTATGTAGCATCCCACCCCCGACAGGAAGGGTAAAATAGTAAATTAGAAAGGGTCGAGAGTGGTTAGGATTGATTTGGCAAAGTCATGCATACTTTTTACTTGTGAATAGTGAAAATTGCACATGAAAATAACTGTACATGCATTCATGACATTTCCC
>JANITX010000003.1:58433396-58450484 GCA_027564395.1 Erythroxylum ulei | reverse complement strand
ATTCTTATTGTTATTATTATTATTATACGAAATTAATTATCTTATTATTATTAATTATTGTTATTATTATCATCATCCTCATCATCATCATTATTATTATTATTTATTATAAATTTTAAACTTCTTGTTGTTGTTGTTGTTTTTATTATTATTATACGAAATTAATTATCTTATTATTATTATTATTATAAATTTTAAACTTATTATTATTCTTATTATTCTTATTCTTATTCTTATTGTTATTATTATTATTATACGAAATTAATTATCTTATTATTATTAATTATTGTTATTATTATCATCATCATCATCATCATCATTATTATTATTATTTATTTGTATTATTATTATTATTATAAGAAATTAATTATCTTATTATCATTATTATTATTATTATTAATTATTGTTATTTTTATTTTTATTATTATTAATTTTATTATACGAAATTAATTATCTTATTATTATTATTACTTCAATACTTCTTTTGGTGTTTATGTTTCATTCCTATTAATGCAACAAACCAAACAACATTATTGGTATTAATACAGAAACCCAAGTTACAAACCAAATATCATTTTTTTATTTTTCATACTCATTCCCGCTCCCTTCTACTATTATACCCATATTCATACCTAACCCTGTACTCAAACCAAACGCCCCCTTAACACTCCTTTTACTCGTTACTACTTAGATAACCATTCAACGCTCATGAGTGCCTTAAAAACCAATTGATCATAATCATTACTAGCCACCTTATGTGAATTTTATGGACTGGCTAAGGTCTCCTGTACACACTTATTCTTGCTTGAATTGATGGCAGAGAGTAGTCTAACTTCTTTCTTTGTTAACTTACTTGGGAGTTCATTTACGGGTTTAATTCCATCACTACAAACATCATAACTAAATTGCTTCAAGCAGACTAGGGAAGAATGCAACTATTTTTGTGCTCTCTCTTCAGGATTTGAGGGCAACCAGAGAACTGATTTGTGTTCGGACTTATTTGTTCTTTTAGTTAATGTATTCTAGTGAAAATACATTAGATGAGATGTGGAAAGATCCAATCTTTCTTCACAACTAATGAGGAAGAACTGATTATACTTCAACTGTTCAGTTTTTGCTTATGAAATGATTTGGAGAAAACCAGATAAAGTTTAGCAACTGATGGTCTTGTAACACTACTCGTGCTCATGCCTGATCTGTAAAACCATTACTGGCAACACCCCAAATGCACTTATACAGTTATATCACCCTATTCACAGTTTCTGATAGGCATTCAAATGACAGTATATAGAAGGAACTAAATTTTTTTGTTGTAAAAACCAGGAAATTGAAACAAGGTAAGTAAAAAAAATGACGGTTTAGAGAAGGTAAACACAAGCTCCTCAAGTTTAATGTGAAACTGTGACCCATGAGATTACAAGATTTCATTACTTTGATTGAAAAATAGTAAGGAGGGATTTTTCCTTTCGATTGAATGCAAGGCAACTAAAGAAGAGAATGCCAAGCAGGGGAAACAATATATATTCATTTTCTCTTACAATTACTTTACACCAGATGTCCTAAGCTATCCCATATATTCTACTTATCACTCAGTATATGATGCCTACAAAAAATTCGAGTAATAACTCAAGCGCCTGGGCTCAAATAACACAAAGAATTTCAATGTGCTAAGTTCAACTACAATGCCTTAGCTATGGCTCATGGGTCACTTGCAGGATGATCCGACACTGTTCCTTCTGATGATATCTCTTCTACACCAAGCTGCTCGGTTCGAAAAGGATCCGAGTGAGTCTTGCTTGAATCACCACTATTATCAGGTTGATCATGTTCCTCCACTGGATGCACGCTTTGTACATCGAGGGGCAAGCTCGGTGCATCCTTGGATTTCTCCAAACTTCCGTGTGAATCTGAAAATCCAATTTGATCCGTAGACTTTGGCAATGGTAACTTACTATCTAGCAAACTTGAGCTTGTTGTGCCGGAACCAGATGCAAAAGTTGGACCTGGAGCAACATAAGATGCTACTAATTGAAGCACCTCAGGAGATGGAGATAATCCCATGGTTGTTTTCTTAGGTGGGCTTAAACAAGCAGCTGGCGTGAATGAATTAACCATGCTGGTACTGTGAGGAGGTGGGTTCAGGTCATACTGGTTCTCCACAAGCCCCGAGGGTCCAGGAATCAGTAGCTGTTGTGGTTGTAAAGGCATTTCTGGTGGGGCAGAGGTTGAACCAACATCAGTGCAAACACTCGTAATGTTCTGGCTATTCCTCAAAATATCAGACGGGGCCTTAAATACTTGTGACCTTCGCTTTTTTTTCTTCCGAATATGCCTAGGATCTTTTGGTTGGCTAGGAGGGGGGGCTGGTATAACAAATGGTGGAATAGTTGGTTTGTCTTCTCCATATAGTATGCGAACTGAGTGAGCTATGGCCGATACATTGGGTGGCAGTTCAGGTTCCGGTGGTTTGCAAGGAGCATTTACAGCCTCCCTAAGCCAATGGGGGAGATTGTTCCTAGAACTGTTTCCAGCTACTTCTTTCCCCTTTAAATGAGGAAAATTTAACCCTGTATCCAGGTCCACAAACAGCGCTGGACTGTTGGATCCACTGCTGCCTACAGTGTGTTGGGAACTGCGCAGCATATGCAACGATTGATCCAGAAGACTAGGCAATTTCCCATACTTCATGGTGCCAAGTTCCTCCTCTCTCCGTTGTAAATCTAAGCTGCTTGAGCAATTCAAACTCTGTGACCCCAAGTTGCTTGCTCCAAGAGTATTGAGAAGAAATGGCTTTTCAGCTGATATATTTGAAGGTCCAGCAGAAGAATCTCCAACCAAAATTTCCCGAAACTTATCAGGGTTCCAAGATGGAAATGGTCCAAAGTGTTCATACGGCAAATCAAGTTTATCTTGTGGATCAAAGTGAGGTAGGCTTGAAGACGGGTCACCAAAGCCCAATTTCATATCAGTTAGATGCGGCTGCAATTTAGGTGATGCAACAAGTCTACTTCCATGCAATGCCCGTGACATCATTCCCTCAGGAATATTTGGGAACAAGGATGCTTTAGAAGTTTTTCCTGGCTTCACCGGCTTTGGCAATGAGAAAATTGGGCCATCCAAGATCTTGAGTTGTTCCTCTTCCCACCTAGCTGCCAAATCCTCCACGGTTTTATACTTCGAGAATTTTAACCTGGGATCTCTAAGCATAGCATCCCAACTACCGCGACCATGTCTACGGACACCAATCCAAAGAAAATCAAGTTCATCTTCAGACCAGCCATCCATTTTTGTTTTCTTTCTATGCAAGTGACTTGAGCCAGATCCTGTCCTCATCATTATGTTCTCCAACACCTTCCTGTGGTTTTCAGGAAATGATGGAAAAGTGGATGGCATATGACCCAACCCCAAGGTTGGCGTTACCTCTCTTTCCAACATATTATATTTTGTCATATCTTGAGCAGAAAATTTCAAGTTGGGTAACAGTGGCATTGCTGGAAGGTCCCGAACCGTGTCGTTTGCAGCTTCTGTTCTGCTTCCCAGAGATAAGCTAGACAGAAAATCATGTTGTGAAGTAGGCATGCTATCAGTGGGAACTGAGAATCTAGGCAGCATCTTTTCTTCAAAGGGCAGACTTGGCAGTAACATCTTTTCCTGGAAATCAGCTAAAGAAGAACCAGAACCTTCCAAACGGTCAGAACACTTCCTCTGTTGAGCTAATGGAGGACACTGCATCATTTAATACAAAAAGGAGACAGGGAGCATATAAATGAACAAAAGACATAAAAGCATGAAATAAAAAAGATAGATATGCATGGCAAAAATATTCTGTTTAGACCACAGGCAGTGTCCATCTGAGTATTTGTATATTGCAGAGGGAAAGGAATCTGAACATACTGGACTAAATGGAAGCAAAGCATCTGACAAGCTATTTTTAAGACGCTGCTGCAGGACTTCTATTGATGCATCTTGCAGTCTCTGTTTGTCCAGGTTAATTTCCTGTCGCCTTAAATCCATCGCAGTTGAAGTTCCAGGGCAAGGAGGTAAGCTAAATGGAAACTCCTGTCCCATTCCTAGTTTTATTTGTCTGCCACTAGGTCTTGCAAAATTTCTGTATGAATGTTGCAAGTGATTAGCATTAGGAGCACACAATCCCAGTACTGGTAACAAATTGCTTGCAGGCAAGGAGTTTGTGTAGCCTGAACCCTGGGCTTGATGGCCAGGAAAGTTTATGTGGGGAGAAGGATGGCCAAGTGAATTTATGGCAAGATCCAAATGACTGTTTAATTTGTGCTTTGACAGGCGGCCCAGCCTTAAACTAGAGTCCGTCTTGCTCTTCGCATCAGATGTTTGAGTGAACTTGTTATCATCCAAGTAGATTACCAAAGACTTCCTACTAATCTGTGCAGATGATTCCGTTGGTTGATCCCCATGGTTATCATCCTCTGGAGAGCATTGAGGGAGGGTTTCAGATACAGGCCATTCCTCACCAGGATTAGATTCCTCTACCAAATTCCGGTGTGCAAGACGTTCTTTTTGTCTGGCACGTAGCTTAGCACTGTCCAAAGAAAGTAAAATTTGATGCATCCAAGTAATAAATGTTAGAAACAACAAGTTTAAATGCCCCTTCTAGCCAAGCATATTGCAACTTCTTCCCTCCATGATTCAAGAAATTGAAGCCCCTACATTTTCTTCTACATTTAGGCTTTTGTGAAGGTCTTGAACTACTGAAGTCTCAACCTCATAATAACTATTTACACTTAAGAAAAACGGAGTACATATTTCAAAATCAAATGTAGACAGAACTGACAAATTATTATTTCATGCTGTCAGACGACCTAATGGTTACAAAGAGAGAGAAAGAGCTGAATCCATTGTCCTACTTTGCAACACTTCACCATTCATATCATCCTAGAATTTTATACCCAAACAACCTTCATCTTGTATTAATCACTGAATTTTAATGGTTAGAGGTAATATATACTCCAAAAACTGCTTATGTGGCATCTCAGAAGATTTATCACATTGTAAATTATTTGAAAAGAATGTGACTTACTACTTCGCTTTAAATGCTCGTCCAGCTGGAGTGTATTCCCGCTCTGGCTCTGGTTCAGGTTCCTTGTCATCTTCACCACCACTCTGTCAGCAGATTATCAATTGAAAACCCATAAATGACATCAACCAAGCAGTTAAATGCTATAACTTTTAAGACATTAAGCTAGGACTACTACAGTGTTATAAAGCTGCAAAGTAATATGTGAAGCATGCATATGAGAGGGAGAAAGTTGAAGTGGATAGTCTAATTGACTGGGCAAGGCAAAAATTGAAGTGATTAGAACCAAGTGAATCATGAGATAACTTGTCATATTACCGTCAGTGCCACAAGAATATTGAATAAATATATAGGCAGCAGAACTAAAAATTCCATCTTCTCAATGAAGTAGAATCATAACCTTCCCGTTGTAAGTTCATACAAGAAGGAAAGCGAGTAGCAACAGCTCAAAGTTTCATTGCCAAAAGTTTAATAGATAAGATAGATAGAGAGAAAGAAGTATGGATTTGACAAACCCAGACAAATTCAAAGAGAATAAATCACAACTTTTGTTCTGATATTTAACCCAAACTATGGAAGAGTTTTTCACGATAAAAGCAACCAAGTGAGAAGTAGAATGGAATCACGGAAGTGAATGATCCAAGATGTAATTTAAGTAAAGATGGGAATACTCAACATGTGAGGTAATGAAAAATAATATCCAATAGCAATATAATTTATTAGAAGCAGACTCCACCTTAACCCGGTGACAAAAATCGCTCTTAGAAGATAGAAGTACCTCACTCAATGTTTCACTTGGGTATGGTGTATATGCTTCTCTATACGAAACAGCTTTTCTCAGGCGCTTCCCCCGGCCAAGAGTAGCTTCCTCCTCATTTTGATATTTCTCCCATCTAAAGCCCGGAAGATCACGTAAGATAAAATTTAAAATTACATAGCATAAATCTAGGCAAAAGCAGAATCAGTTACCAATTAATTGCATCTAGCAGCCAGTCTCATCCAACCAAAGTTTGAGAGTTTAAGGATACGTGCAAAAACCTTTATGTTTAGAACAAGTGAATAAAATACAATTTGGACTTCCTAAATTGCATCCTTGTTCCAACCTTAAACCCCATGCAACTAATCTATAATGGAGGCCATCAAAGTCAAGAGTTGCAGCAAGAAACACATCACAAGCCAACCAAAATCATCTGTTGTTGCAGAAATGTGAAAAATAACATATAAAATTCTTACTCGCAGCTTAAAGCATGGAATGGTTGAGAGTAATTTCGAGAACATGTTACAATTGCTTACCGTACACGTAAAAGCCTGTCCCATTCATTTTCTTCATTACCACTGAGAACATTGTCCTCCTTTCTTTCAGCATTTTGTCCAGAAATATCATCAGGCACAAGAGAAGGTGATTCACCTCCACCATGCTCCTCCATTGTTTCATCATTCCACTCCAAAGGCTGCTGAAACAAAACAATAACATATAACCAAAATTACAAATCTTCGTTTCTTCAGGTCTTAGAGAAATCATTAACTCAAAATACAACCCCAGGATACACATGAGAAAAACTGAATAGAAGGCTTGCACATGCAAGCAGCACAAAAAGAACAATGCAACGGACATATGGTGTGTAAAAAATGACAATTGTGTACCATAATCAGTAGCTAGATATGGATAAGGGTGCATGGAATACAACAATTGCTTACTTCCAATGCAATGGCAAAAAGAGGTTTCTTACAATTAAATGAACAGAATAATATGGAAATCAATTGTGTACATTGAGATTACAATTCATTACCTTCACTGAACCAAGCATATCATTGTCAAAATCTCCTTCAGCGACATCAGTTGTTCCAGACTGCAGGTTTGACCGGTCAAGCAATTTTAAGATAGCATTATCATCCCACAAAATCTTGTTGCCACCATCTGTACATTTATCCTTGTAAACATCCCCAAGGCCACCACCCCTCTTCCTCTGCTTTTGCTCTAAATCTGCTAATATATCATCCTTGTTATTGTTACTATCGCAAATTTCTTTACCATTCGTACTAGAAGAATCATTGAAAAGTTCTTCTGTTCCCCATCGTAGAATATCTTCAACTTCCTTCTGTGATCCAGACTTGTTCACAAACAGCTGATCAAGCATCAATTTCTTTTTTGCAAGCTGCAAGATGCGCTCCTCAACACTGGCACGGACAACAAGCCTGTACACCAGAAGTCTATTTGACTGTCCAATTCGATGTGCCCGATTCATAGCTTGGATATCAGCATGTGGGTTGAAATCAGAATCATAAATTATAACTGTGTCAGCTGTTGCTAAATTTATCCCAAGACCACAAGAGCGAGTTGATAGCAAGAAGACAAATCGACTTTTATCTTGGTTGAAACGAGTAATTGCTGCCTGGCGATCAGTGACTGATACAGAACCATCCACCCTCTCAAATGTTTTAGGCCCAAATTCTATGGTCAAATAATCCTCAAGGATATCAAGAAGCTTAGTCATCTGTGAAAAAATGAGAACTCTATGACCATCCTTATATAACATCTTTAGCATCGAATGCAGCAGGGTCAGTTTGGCTGAAGCTTTTATCCGCATTTCATGTAAAAATTCTACCGAACCTGAATCAGGTTCAGTACCAGGAATCAGATAAGGATGATTGCAAATCTTTCTAAGCTGCATCACAATGTTTAGCATTGATTGCTGTGGAACCCCTTTTCCAATATTCCTTAATAGCTGATAATTTTTAGTAAGCATTGCCCGGTAGTATTCAGCTTGGATAGAAGACAATTCAACAGGAACCATTCTTTCTGTCTTGGGAGGAATATTTTGCATGGCATCCTTTTTGAGCCTTCGAAGCATATGTGGAGCAACAAGTTTCTTCAATTCCTCTACTTTCTCAGTAGTTGTAAGATCATTAAATTTCTCCTCAAAAGAAGATAGAGAAGGGAATGAAGTTGGCTGCAAAAAGTTCAGCAAATTGTACATCTCACCAATATTATTCTGAAGAGGGGTACCGGTCAACAGAACACGATGCTGGAAAGAAAATGTATTGAGCAAGCTGAATAGCTTACTTTCAGAATTCTTCAGACGGTGACCCTCATCAACCACAAGAACTTCCCAAGGAACTCCACGCAAGTAAGAGGAATCAGCAAGAACCATTTCATAAGTGGTTAAAAGCACATTAAATTTGAAAGACAATGTTTTCTTATTTGGTCCATTTGGATGACTCGCATGCCATTCATACTGGCGAATAATGCCTCTTGCTTTAGCACACCCGTGATACTCCACAACATTCACATCAGGAGCCCAGAGTGCAAATTCAGCAAGCCAGTTAGGCATAGTGGAAAGTGGAACTAAGACTAAACAAGGCTTGCAAGCTTTGAACTCGAAGTACAATGAAGAAATAAAAGCACATGCAGATACCGTCTTCCCAAGACCCATCTCATCAGCAAGTATCACATTCTTTGATCTATGCCAGCACTTACGCAACCAATTCAATGCTTCAAGCTGATGGGGAAACAAAGAACCTCCTTTGAGTTCATTAGGTTGCTCTGTGAGAGTAAAAATCTCATTTTGCTGATCACCTATCCTCCCTTTCAAAGGATCATCCATCAGAGAGTCTTTCTCCTGGGTTTGGCATTCAAGCTTGTGGAAAAGATCAATTAGATATGACGATTTTTTAAGAACAGGTTCATCCAGTTTTTCCCAAGTGCACTCATCATATGGGAGACCAGTCCATTTGACAAAAGCTTCATGTGTACAGTCATCAGTAGCATGCAGAGCAATAACTCGCTGAGGTTGTTTCCACCTATCCTCACATATATTGATCACAGAAGTTCCATATTTAGCCTTGTAGTTTTCTAGTTTTCTCTTAGCAAGAGCTTTCAGCTGGGATTCGGGAACCCAACTATTATGCACATGAGATTTTCCAACCCACTTAACTAAGAACTCAAATGATACTGCTGGATTAGCACAAGTTGAAAAAGCAACCGAAGTTTCGGTAGCTTTGTCTTGAACATTGCTAGTCATATTCTTTTCACTACTTGCTTCTTTTGTGTCTTCAGATTTAGAATCTTCAGTACTGTCTTGTTTTACCAAACCAGCATCAGCTCTGTCCTCCGTTTCTGTATGTTCTTGTTGTTTTACCAATTCCTCTGCAGTCACTACAGATTCATCTCGATCTTTATCAATTACGGCAGACTCAGAATACTTTGCACCCTTCCCTAAGTCCTTGAAATTTCCTACTTTGCAATCTTTGTTTCCAGATCTTCTGTATACATGCAATTTATCCACTCTGACATTCTTCATGCTCTCTTCCTTATCCAAAGTTTCCGTACTGTTAGGACAACCTTCTCCAATATTTTCAGCAACTCTTGAATCTGAACGAACATCACAGCTTGAACTTTCCTCTGAAAGTCTAGTTTGCATTTCAGAATTAAACAATTTGTCAGAAGGAATGCCATCTGCAGCACTTAAAGAACCATCATGTGACAATTTTGCATTGTCACCGTGAATTCGACATCCCAGTACTCGATCAACCTGAGATAACCAGAAAAATGATACTATGATATTAATCAGGATCACTGTAAATTTAACTGGAATGCAATTGTCTTTTTCCCAAGATCTATAGAAAAATGCCTAAATTTTCAGATCAGCTATTTCACCTGTTGAAGTTCATTGATAATGTCCTCGCCTGTTTGTGCTTCAAATACATGTTCCCCGGATTTATTCAACTCATTTGATAGGTGTGCAACTTCGTCAGAAAATTTCTGAAATAGTTCGTTCATATTAAAGTCACAGCCAAGGAGTCATAATAAGAGTTTTGGTCACAATTATAGCCGTGCCACATAATGGCAATATAAACAAGTATAACGGTACTAACATTACTACTAGTAATCAAGTAAGAAATTCAGTTGCAGACAAATATTTTTTTTGCTGAGGTTATCCTGGATGCAAAAAAATTAAATTAACAAAAAACTCTGTTTGTGTGTCTAAATGTGACTGTGGAATTCATTATATGACAAATAATACAGTGCAACTATGAAACTATGTAACAAACAAGATACAAGTCCAAGTAAATATCATGTCTATATTTACTAAGCAAAGAACTAGGTAAAAAGAAATGACATAGAGAAACCTGCTGAAGTTCAATTATGTGCCAAAGCAAAGCAATGAAATTACTAAGTCAATACCTCATCTTTCCCCCCCATGCTGATACCCTTGCTTCCAACATCTTCCTTCAATATAGATGCATAATCTCCACCAAGTGTTTTCGGCTTCAAGTGCAACTTATTTGATCCAGGACTTTCGGTGCTTGCTTTCAATCCACGGTTTTTACAACTTCGTTTTCCTTTGTCAGATCTATGCTTCTTTATGTTGTTCCCATTGTTGCCTCCTTCATGTTTTCTTTTTTTATCTTTCTCAACTGTAGCACCAATTGCAAGGACAATTGATTTTCTTGGAGAACCATTATTAAGAGAGTACTCATGCTTTACATCAGAATCCTCACTATTTGGCTTGCCTTTTGTAAGTTTACAATGCGACAGGAATTCTTTACTAGAAGAAACTAATATTTTCTCACCAGATGACTTGGGTGGTGATGCACTGGGCTTCCTTTCATCATCAATGTTTATACATGATGAAGTACCCTCTACAGGGCAACCAAGTGATGGATCACTTGGATTGGGGCCATTAGATACAAGTACGGTGGAATCTGGTTCTTTTTCCAAGGATTTGAGTTCAACGTTAACAACAGATTTCCCTTTGCTGGAGGACCTTCGTTTGGAAAGAATTGAGCTTCCAAGAAGCCGTGATACTTTATCAGCACTGGATGACTTAACTCCAGTCTTCAAGTTTGATGTAAGAGTTTTAGTTCTTGCCCGCTTTGAAATAGTCTCCAGATGGCTAATTGAATTGAGAGGGTCACTTTTTTGAGAGCACTTAGGACATTGCCACTTACCCATCGGAATGCGCTTCAGGGAATGAATAACAAGATTTAAATAATTCAAGTGCAATTAATATGATAGGAGGAAAAATAAGCATCAGCAAGTTAGCTGCAAAAAAAATATTATTTAGCACATACCTTAAGAGGCGGATCAAGACACTGAAGATGATAAACTCGGGGACAGTTATCACAGCATAACAGGTTACCACCAAGATCGCAGATAACACATTCATAGTAATACTGGAATGCAAAGGAGATAAAAGTCCATAAGGATTGAATGTAAATAGCGACAAGGAAAAAATAAAGATGCTACAAAGGATTATACTATAAATATTTATCTGGACTCTACTACCATAGTTCTCTAAATGAGTAGCATTCTGCAGCAGTTTCTATCCTTAGTATTTACTCTGTGTGTACTTACTGCCTTAGAAATACAATAATTGAACTGTTGCCTCGTCTAGAAATGTAGCAACAGAAACAACCGGATTGAAAAAGTTCGAAGCAAACATGCATTTAGATTTGAAGAGCATTACATTCAGACTAGATCTCTTATAGCAGAAGTTCAACTGATTTAGCCAGACTTTACCAAGACTGATGAAAAATTTGTAAAGACAACAACATAGCATGCAAATTTGCATCATAAGATATCATGAGTGAAGCAAGTGATGAATGTTCATTGTCCTTACCAACAACAAACTTTAGTATCCCAAATAGCTAGAATGAAGTCTACAAACTACTAATAAAGAGCAAAAGATAGTAACTTACGCCATCATTCCCTTTCCTCTTGGACGAAGATACATCAGAAACTAATTCAGTCTTTGGCCTGCGTTTTGCAGTAGAAGCACTTCTTGGAGATTCCAAGGAAGCTGTATTCTCTTCCCTGCTACTATTAGACAAAGCTCGTCCATAGAGAAGCTTTTTTCGCTTGCGCTTCAACACCCAATTTCTGTTTATCATTTTACTCGTTGTCAGAATTGTTATCCTTCACTAACAATCCAGTTCTTTTTACTCACATTGCTGCAAAGAATGCCCGCCATGCATCTGAAGATGCAACAAGGCTTCAATCAATCCAAGGCAGCAGAATCTCAAAGTGGCTGTTAAACAAGAACATTAATCGGGATCAAAGAGTATAAAACAATATATTGGCTTAACAATATGATGTTTGCATTCATCTGGAACATATTTAAGTACTCATTTGGTATGAGCACAAACGAGAAACCATAAGACAACATTAGGATAAAAGAAAATCATAGCATCAGCCCGCTCACACGAATTAATCAAACTGAAGTCTTGATCAAACCAATATTTAAGATACATCAAACTCTGGGCAAAAGTTAAACAATCAGACCAATGAACTTAGCAAATCACATGCATTCACTCAATAAAAGTCCCAGAACCCCACTTTATCAACTAGCCAATTCTAAAACCCAATTACCAAGTCAATACTGAGAAACTGCACAATTTAGCACCAACCAATAAGACCATAAATACAGCTCCAAAACGACATCAATTTCATTATACCAGGCGCGAAATCAGCTCATAGCAAATAAAACAAAATACCCACAAAATCCAAACCAAAGACAAGCACAAGAACAGAAAAAGAAACAGTACCCATATGGGAAAACAAGCTCGACAATCGTTCAAGTGAATCACAAACACCTGGATGTTGTAATCATAGACACAGTGTTGATATAAAGGGGGAGAGAGGCGACAGAGATTAGGGCATAGAAGCAAGGGGAAGAGAGAGAGGGATAAATGAGAGATACGAGACACAAAAAAGAAAGAGAAAGGAGGCAGGCACCTAAACACGACACAACAACAACTAACAACAACAACTAAATATGAAATATATCGAAAGAGACTTGGGACTATATAAGATTTAGAGAGGGAAATCGCATAGTTGTAGAGAGAGAAACATACATAATACGGACTCGCCGGGGTCATAGGACGGGTTGCACTCTGACATGGCAGTGCATGAGATAGATGGAGAGAGAGAGATGTCCTTAGAGAGAAAAAGTACCCTCCTCTCAAAAAACACTCAACCACTGAGAACATGCCACGTGGATGTAGGTAATGTTCACCCAAATTTTTCCTTTTTTTTCTTTTTCACTCTTTTTCATAATTTTGTAAGAGGAGCCTGCTGTGTGTGACAAAGTGTGGTGATTAGCTTGTCTCTTATTTCTAGGTTTCGTTAGATTTTGTTTGGAACCTTCTTTTTTTTTAAGAAGAGGTTTCACTAGATTTTGTTTGGAACCTTCTTTTTTTATTTAGAAGTTAATGAGTCGAGCCGGGTCAGCCCTGATCATAGTGACCTGTAGCCTGACAGGTCAAGTTCGGCTCGGCCCGTGATTTGACCTATAGCTCGATAAGTAACGACAAAATTAGGACAACTTGGCCTATTATTTTTATAGAAAATTTTCAAAAATGTCATTATTTTGGAAATAACAATAGGGCCACAGGCCAAAACTATGTGGGACACTTTTTAAGATCTCTGCCATTTTTCTTATTTAAACAAGACAAATTTAATTATTATTTATAAATCACAAATTATTGTAAATTCCTCCTTAACATTGCAATGTTAATTTCTAAAAAAATAACCATTAAAGGTTGAAATTATTATAAGAAAATATTACAACAAGCAACAACACCAGAAATCTTACCAACAATCGAAGTTTGGAAAGGTCCAATAATATACAATCTTACCTCTAATTAATAAAAAGGTTATAAAAAAATAAACAATTCAAATTTTAGTTAAAAATTAACGGTTACATAAATAAATAAATTTGAATTATCCTTAAAACTTAAGGAATTAATTATTAGATACATACATTGAATTTCTATTTTGTGTGTCATATGGTAAGTCTAAAACATTACCATATTTTGTAGATAAATATTTAAAATGTAGTTTATTACTTAGTTTTTTCTCCCCCCCTTGTATCCTTATGTTATAAATACAATAGAATGTATCCTATTTTTAATTAAACCAATAATATTATTATCATAAAAAATAACTTTTACTATAGAAAATTTGGATTTTATTTCAAATCATTTTCTTAATTAAACAACACAATTTTAATTATTATATATGAATATTAAATTATTTTGAATTTCTTACAATAAAAAAACTAACTTTGCATCGTAAATTTTTAAAAATATCTGTTAAAAGTTTAATTTTTATAAAAAATAAAATAGCAATTAAAATTTAGTTAAAACTTAACGACTATATAAACAATTAAATTTGAATTATCGTTAAAACCTAACAAGCTAATTATTAAGTGAAAAATTCTAATTAATTGTTGTAATTGGATAGTTTATTACAAATCCAACAACTTAAGTAGAAGATGTCATTTCCTTATTCTTTAGAAGATTAAACATTGAACTCTGTAAATGTTAGAATAGTAATGACCATACTTAATTAGCCTCTTACACTAATGATCATAAGGGTGAACATATTTTCCTCGCCTTTAAATAGGGGTGAGCATTATTCGGGCCGGTCCGATTACCCGGCCCGACCTGAATTAATTCGGGTAAGTAAATGCTAAATTTCGGATAATTCGGGTCGGCCCGGGTATTACCCGAATTATTTTCGGGCCGAATCGGGTAATTCCGAAAAAATTCGGGCCGACCCGATTACCCGAATTAGGTTTAAAAGAATTATGAAATAGGGTAATTAGGGTAATTCGGGTAAATCGGGCAGGGATAATTCGGGTAAATTGGGTCGGAAAAATAGGTAATTCGGGTAAATCGGGCAGGGTAAGTTCGAGTAATTGAAAGTTCGGGTTCAGGCCGGATAAGGGAAAAAAATTTCGGATAATTCGGCCGGACCCGAACAGTGAAAATTGGGCCCGAATTACCCGAATGCTCACCCCTACCTTTAAATCACTTTTATTTATAAAAGAGATAATAAATTTAAAAGTGTGTAACACTTTGAGATTATTTCAATTTAATGATTATCCTTTTAAAATTCATATAAGTCTAAGTTATTTTAGTTGATGTAATGTGTTCATTAAATACTACGTCGATATTCGTCTATTGGTTACATCAACATGATTTATACGAATTTTAAAATTTTAATCAATTAATTGAAAACTTTAGAAATTTTGATACTAAATTAAAAAAATTCAAAAGAGTAGAAACTTCTAAATCAATTAATTTTTTAAAAAATAAGTATAATAAACATTTGAAATAAATATGTTAATAAATCATATTATTTTATTTTAAGTAATGTTTATTAAAATACAAGCAAATAGTATTAAATCACATTATTTAGTTTATTATTATTATTTATCGTAAATTGTTGGTTTTTCTTTAATTTTACTAGTATTTATTTCTATTGAATTTGGTTTAGTAATTAGAATTGAGCTATCAATTTTAATTACACCATTTAGTTTATTATACTGCCACATAGAAAAAAGTTGAATTATAGTTCCTCAATTATGATTTAAAATATAAAATGTTAGGTTCAAAAAATATAACAGTTGGACCCCGAACCTTTCTTGAAAGTTAGGACTACTAAATGAAAAATTGTTGGAGATTATTCATGTGTAGAGAAAAGAAGAATTTATAAAATTGAAAAGAAATGGAAAAGATAGTTTAGATACAAGATGGGTTGTATGAGAATTTGGGAGTTAAAAGCTGGAAAATGTAAGTTCATTGAGTATGCTTCGGTGTTTTATCCATAATTTTTGCTCTAGTTATCCAAATGAGATGATTCTTGATTTGAAATAAACTAGAGAGATAGGGCTACAAGTTGTATGAAGGAATTAAGTTCTAATTCAATCTCTAAGAAAGTCAATTTTCGGATGGAAGTTAAGTACAAAATATTGTTTCAGTATAAGAACAGTCCGAAATATTTGGTGTATAACTGTCAGAATACTGAACCAAATTGAATGATTTTGGTATCATTAGAAAATTAAGACAATGAGGAACATTTGTCTAGAAGGAAGTTTTATCAAATTCCTTTAATTTCATGATTAGAAAATACCTTGATTTTTGGAAAGAGTTAAGCATGACTTAAATGAATTTTGAGGTCTTAATGGGAGTTATTAACAAGTTAATTTGAGTAAGATCATATGGCATGGATTAAGTTGAATTAAGGTGGAAAATTTCATGAGGGGCAAAATTGGAAGAGAACTTAAGTATGTAAGTTGTAAGGCTAACATGTAAGGGCATTTTAGACTTAGCTCACTCATTAATGGCAATTTGGTAAATAAGACATGTGGGCTTACTAATTAAGGAAGCTAATGCACGAAATTGGGGAGGAAAAGAACAAGAAAATAGAGAGAAGAGAGAGAGGTGTTGTGGAGGAGAAGAAGGGAAGAAGAAAGAAGAGCTAGGGCTTGACTTTTCATGGTCTTCAAGAGGGATTTTCAAGTTGCTCAAGAAGGAAAAAACGTGGAGGAGGATGAGAGCTTCCATATGAGCCAAGAAATTCATCATTTGGTGAAGAATCAAGGTAAGAGGATTTGTGTTTTGTTGAGTTTGTGAAAGGGTTTTGGGTTAGATATCTTAAGAAATGCATGGGTTGGTGATTTCTAAAGTCAATTTTAATGATATTGTGTTATGGGTTTCTTAATTGGAAGTGTTATTGATTTGGGAATTTTGTTCATGTGGAGGAAAATCCAAGAGGAAGTAAGAGGAGCAAGAGGGGAAGCAATTTGAGCAAGGTTTACAAGCAAGGATTTCAAGGTGGGTGTCACGCTTATAGTTTGAATAATGAGCCATTAATATGTTTTCAAAATCAAGAAGATAAAATGATTTCAAATTCATTGTTTTTGAATGATTTGAGAATTGTTATGTGAATTTGGTTGAATGAATGGTGAAATGGTTGATGCTTGTGTTTGGATGAATTGAGAAATGATGATGAATTTGCATATGGAATGTTTCATGCTCATGGAAGGCAAGTTTTCAAAATGGGCCATTTGGGCCATTAGTTTTTCAAGTTCATAAATTACATGCTATGTGGGTTTGGTAGTCCATCCAAGAATTGTCATGTGTACGTTGACCAAGTTATAGGCTTCTCCTGCCTGCCCGCTAGTGGCACGGAGCTCCTTTATGGACTCCCTCAAGAATTTACGACTATACATGACCATTAACTGGAA
>JANITX010000003.1:58395876-58408832 GCA_027564395.1 Erythroxylum ulei | reverse complement strand
GGTACCAATCGGTACCGGTACAGTTCCGTTCCAGAACTCAATCCGGTACCGAAGCCGGTACGGTATTCATAACATTGGGTGTGATGCAAACGATATAATCAACTCAAACAAAGAAAGCATATGCGCATGAAAATAATTGTGTTTAATGGAATATAAGCAGATAGATAAACATTTTGCATTTTTGTGCAAAGATAGACAAGAAATCTCTTTGACAGAAAGAAAGTGGCCGAACTAGCAAGCAGCAATTTTTCAGAAGCTGTCTGTAATTTTAATGGCTGTTTCTTATTGAATACTTATTCAGTAATAAGCATGTTTAACAAATAAATCCACAAAAGCTAGTGCAAAAGGGAGGGAAGGGGTTAAGGGCATTCCATTCACCACCAAAAGTTCCCAGTTCTAATCCTTCCTCGTCAGACGAATTGGACCGAAGGATTTCCATATGTTCCGTTGTGTTGTAAGTTATGGGTATGAAGACCTCCTTAAGGGAGACAATGAGTTTGAGAACAAGCTCTTTGAGGGCATTTTCCTGTTTGTTCGCTTAGATTCTCTGATGGAAGGAGGTTCAGACTCAGATGCATCAAGCATCAATCCTGACCAAAATAAGCAGTGTCGAGGAGGTAGCAACACTTTGGAATATGATGTTAATGAGCTCTATTCCATTGTAGATGCAACCATCTCCTCCTTGGAATCAACCATGTCAACTAGTAGTTCCCCATTGCCAGCCAAGAACACCAACTTGACATCAAACCAGGTTGAGGTTGATGAGATGGAGTTCTGAAGAGTTGTAGAGACGCCGGAGTGTCCCACATCCTAGGAAACACAGTAGTAGGAGCGAGGAGTGACTCAAGATGGTACAAGAAGATTGCCATTGTCTATTTATATGCTTTTGTGCAGGTCAAGTAGTGTCGTCTTAAACATTCCTCATGAAAGTCTCTTGAATGTTGGACAGATTATCCATGTTTAACAATTTTATTGGTAAATTCACAAAGTTTTGTATTCTTTTAGTGCAGACATTTATTGGTGTGATTCTATATATGTATGTTAAAGGGTAGATTTGTACATGGTAGGATTTTGTCTATTTTTTAAATTTTAAATTCATTTCTAAATCAAAGTTATAAAATAAACTTCATTTTCAAATTGATAAACTCATTAAAATTTTAAATTTAAGCTTATTTCATAAGTTCATATTTTTAATTTTAGTAATTATATAAACTATAAATAATGTACTATTTCATAAGTTCATACTCTTATAATAATTTATCTAAAACAATAATATTTCATAAAAAATTTAAATTATATAAATAATCATAAACATTTATAGTTTTGATAAAATTTAAAGGTAAACTTTTTTATATTGATTGATTGATTCTTTTGTGCTTATAAAAATTATAAGTTTTAACTGAAAGTAGTGTAGCAGTAGCTAGCATTCACAAATGCGCTTTCATCCTACAAAGACTGTAAGTACTAGTATTAACCTTTTTTTATATATAATAGTTTAATTAGGTTGTTAATTTAATTAAAAATTAAACAAAACTAATCAAATTAAAGTGAACATATTAATAAGCGAGGATAAAGAAAATAATACGATTAGTCGATATCAAATAAATAGTGCTTAGGTGAGGAATCTCCTAAGTTATCTTAAACACTAACCTTTATCATGTAATTAAATTATTGATTATTGAACCGTAGAAATTTTTATCTTATATTAATATCTTTTTCAAGACTATTAACAACTAATCATCGGTTGATTAATTGAAATCTCTTTCAAGTTAAAAGCCATAAGATTGCATTACTCGATTTGTAAATTTTACTATCAGATTTGACTATAATTTAAAGGATTTATGTCAACCTACCTTTAGGTTTGCATGCAACTCCTTCTAACTATGATATATCTATTCACATGAAAAGATTTCTTAATATTAATCATATGAAATTAAATATTGAAATAATATTTCGGACGTATTAGTTCAAGAATATATGTTGAGAATACTCATATTTGAGTGTCCCACATCAAAGAAAGAGGAGAGAGAAGATTAACATATAACCCTAGTGGGCTACTCTACCTACAACCAATTGGTTTTGGCATGAAACCTCACTAGAGCTTATGTGTGGCCTAACTTTCCTCCTCATATAGGCCTATAAACCCATTGCAAATTTAACATGATATCAAAGTTGACGAAGATCTTGACTTACTGATTACCCCAAAAGGGGGCCCATCATTTAAGCAACTGGAGATAGCTTTGAATTATGCATGCAAGTGGCCCAATGGTATTGTTTGCCCTAGGAGGAGGCCTATTTGACCTCAATAAGAAGTCCAGCCCTTATGAGAATTGTTTACGTACATCTCCAGATTGTTCAAGTAAAAAGGGACTCACATATGAGAGGAAGTGTTGATAATACCCACATGTATCTCACATTGAAAAAAGAGAAAAAAGAAGACTAACATATAAGCCTAATGAACTATTCCACCTACAATCAATTAGTTTTGTCTTTAATGGAATCTTCTTACAATTAGGATCGAAGGTTGCTCTCTATCGGATCTTGTGACATAATCTTCGTGTTTTCCTTCCTTTGATTATAATTACCTCTTCTTTGGTGTCTAATACAACTCTAAAATGTTTTCTTACGCGTGACCTTCAATAATATTCTTTTATAGTAAAAACTAAGTTTTTTTGGGATATATGATTGTTTAGGTGATCGTATATTTCAAAAACATCTCAATTTGTGACTTTACACGGTACAGTGACTTGACATATAAGGCCATGTATCTTCACATGGGTAGATATAGTATACAATAACTTATACAATTTCTATATACAGTCGTGTGTTTCTAAAGTTGCTTCAAATACTCGTTTTATGCATGGCATTGCACCCAAATTTTTCTTCTTTTGATCTATGAAAACAATTTATTATTTATAAACACATTTGAAGTGAAATAAGTAACAAAAAAAACTATAAAACTATTAAATAACAAAAAAACACTGAATATGAGTATATAAATATAGTCAAATAATTGTTTGTCATATATGTAATAATTAATTTAATATAATTTTAGAGATTGTTATATAATTTAAATGCAAACATAATTTTAAAGTTGAACTCGATTCATAAATTGATTTTGAAATTTAAATTATTTTTAAAAAAATAAAATAGTCAATTTGTATGAGTCTAATTAAAAAGTTAAACCGATTAATACGAGTCTTTCTCTTTTTATATTTTGTTTTATTCTTGGACAAGAACTAGTTTTCCTTTCTCAAATGTTAAAGCTAATTTACATAAACTTGTTTTTTTTAATCTTCATTCTCCGAAATTGAGTAAAGGTATCTATCCGCCTTTGTTGATCTTCTTGAACTTCACATACAACTTTTAAATTGGATTACAACTGCAAAAATAAACTTTTGTGACTAATTCAAGGATTTGGAATATAATCTCATCTAAAACTCTCTAGTTTAATGTGGAGATTCAACTTTAATTTTATTTTACTGATAAGAAAGGTCTATGTTCTTAAGTTTCATTAGATGAAAACAATGAAATATCTAGAGGTGTGTGAATTCTAACATAGAAATGAGTATTAAGTACCATATTAGAAAAATAAAGAACGAAATGATTTATAAATCATAATAAATTGTTAGGTGTCAAAACTAACAAAAATAATTTCCTACTCTTGAAAATTTAAAATAGGTAGAAATAGCGAGTAGGGCTGCAATCCACAAAGACTAGTTATATAATCTGAATTTTAGAATAGTAAATAAAAAGGGGGTATTATGATTGAATGACTTAATAATTGAAACTAAGACACCTGCAAAAATTATAATATGAAGGAATTGATAAGAAAATTTCTAGCCAAGATATATCTCGGTTTTAATTCCATTTAATTGATCATCGAATGGAAAAATAAATTTCCTTCTCAAATGAAATGGATATTGAAGAAAACCGAAGGGATGCTAGTTTCGCAAACTTTTCGATTTGACCGCAGTTACTTGTAACTGTATCTATCGGTTACTAGATATGAAGTAACTGTATCAGCAACAGTTAATTTTTCTATACCAAACGAAAACAGAAAAATAAATACGAAATTAAACAGATAATACCAGAAATTTGGTAACGCAGTTCGGCATATTTTGCTTACATATAGTATTTATAATTTAAATTACATAAAATTTAAATAAAAACATAATTTTAAAAGTTGAACTCGATTCATAAATTGATTTTGAAATTTAAATTATTAAAAAATAAAATAGTCAATTTGTATGAGTCTAATTAAAAAGTTAAACAAATTAATACAAGTCTTTCTCTTTTCATATTTTGTTTTATTCTTGGACAAGAAATAGTTTTCCTTTCTCAAATGTTAAAGCTAATTTACATAAACTTGTTTTTTTTAATCTTCATTCTCCAAAATTGAGTAAAGGTATATATCCACCTTATTGATCTTCTTGAATTTCACATACAACTTTTAAATTGGATTACAACTGCAAAAATAAAATTTTGTGACTAATTCAAGGATTTGGAATATAATCCCATCTAAAAATCTCTAGTTTAATGTAGGGATTCAACTTTAATTTTATTTTTTAAGTTTCATGAGATGAAAATAATGAAATATCTAGAGGTGTGTGAATTCTAACATAGAAATGAGTATTAAGTACCATATTAGAAAAATAAAGATAGAAATGATTTATAAATTATAATAAATTGTTAGGTGTCAAAACCAACAAAAATAATTTCCTACTCTTGAAAACTTAAATTTTGTAGAAATAGCAAGTAGAGTCGAAATCCAAAGAAACTGGTTATATAATCTGAATTCTAGAGCAGTAAATAAAAAGGAGGTATTGTGATTGAATAACTTAATAATCGAAACTAAGACAACAACAAAAATTATAATTTGAAGGAATTGATAAGAAAATTTCCAGGCAAGATATATCTCGGATTTAATTCCATTTAATTGATCATCGAATGGAAATATAAATTTCCTTATCAAATGAAATGATTACGAGTATTAATAAGCTCTAATAATTTAGATGGGAATTGATCCACAAATAAATCTTGTTTATTAATCAGTCCTAAATTAACTTCTAGGATTTAGATTGTAAATAGCTTTAAAGATTAGAAAAACCGCCATTTTCACCAAATAATACTGGAATTGGATTATTTAAGGTGAATTGAATATTCCCACAAATGCAATTCCGAAAATTTAATTTCATCAAATGCATTTGATTTCTACTTTATTGGATCTAATAAACACAAATGGGTTTAAAGATCCAAATAGAAGTACTTATTTGATACAAATAAGACGGTAATATTTAAATCAAATAAAATCTCAAGAATACCGGAAATATTCAAACATTAAAGAAGAGAAAAAACAATTGAATGACAATTCTCACAATTTTATTAGATCAAACTTTGATAATCTTGACTAGAACAAAGATTTTAGCCATTCATAACTTAAACAAAAACAACAAAATGAAGAGTAGATTAAAACTAAGTAAAGCTAAAAAGATCCCTCAACTAATGAATAAGTTCTCCTATTTATAGGAAAGGAGGAAGGTAAAGCCCTATGTTAAAATGAGAAACAAATCCCATAAATTTAAATACAAAGAACTTATCAAATTCACAATCTTAAACATGTACCTTCTCATTTTGTGCAGATTTTTGGGATTATTCATTTATTTTTTTCTTATTGATTGAATAGTTTTTTTTATTTAGTGAATATTTTTTCATCCCATAATATAAATATGCTTATACTTAAATAATAGTTAATGAATTAATTTTGATATAATAAATAGTTATTATAATATAATCTATTAATTATATATAATATATATAATAATGTTATTATACATATTTGTTTTGAAATAATGAATAATAATAAACAACTTATATTAATTCGAATTATTTTAATATACTTAAATATAATTAATTTTGACATAATATAAATAAGCTTATACTTAAATAAGTAGTCAATGTTAATATTTGGATGATATGTTACTATATTAATAATTTTAATTATTATATAGTTTATATGACTAAATTTTTTTTCATCATATCATTTCAATATACTTAAATAATAGTTAATGAATTAATTTTGATATGATTAATAATTGTTATAATATAATCAATTAATTATATTAAATATATATATAATAATGTTATTATACATATTTAGTTTATAGTTAGTTGATTAAGTAGTCAATATTAATATTTGCTATATATGTTACTGCATTAATGATTATTGTTAATGCAATAACATTAAAAAATAATATTTACATAAATATATAAATATATATAATGAAATTCAAAATCACGGGTGTCAAAAAATAAAAATAAAAATAATATTTACATAAATATATAACTATATATAATGAAATTCAAGTTCACGACTGTGACAAGTAGTCACAACCATGACAGTGAAAAGTAAGGTGTAAAATGGGAACCATCGAATGAAAGGAACAGTTGGACGTAACTACGTGTTCGTCATCCGTTCTGCCTTAGTATTACATACTTAATAATGGTGTGAATGAAAAAAAAATAAAGGTAGGCATTGCTTTACCTCAAGAATTTATACTTCTTGGATAAATTAAAAGCCATTTAGAATATTCTTTCACTATAATGAATGAAAGAGATCTATCTATGGGTTTTTATAGTGACTTGATCATGAATTTAATGGGAGAGGGAAGGAAGTGATTTCTATTCTCAAACAAAAATTAGATGCTCATAAGGTGATACTTAAAGACAAAGAAAAATCAAAGAGAATTTTCAGACTTAGCTAAACACAACCTAATGCACAATTGTACACCAAACTTTGTTCTTTTCAAAAACTTTATATTGAATAAACAACTACAAACATTGGCAAAGGAGAGGTTGTGTTACATGATGTCAATAAAACAATGATTTATGTAGTCATTGAATATTTGTATGTCAATTGCCATGTCTTTCTCTATAAATCAAATTGAAGTAATAGTAAAGTACACAACTGATAATGTTAGTGCTCATATTCCTTTTTAAAAGGAAAAGTTTTGGACAAATTCTTGTTAAATTAGGCATAACATTTTTATCTGAGTTTTTGGTTGTGATGATTCAAGATGTCATAAAAACTTATGAAGATATTTAAATCTTTTTTTTAGAAATAGCTATAAATAAGGCCTATGACATTGGCATATCCTATGATATGTTTTTTTAATCAATTAAAGATGAAAAAAAAATAAAGGAGTTGATTATTTTTAGTTTAGTTTTTAAGTTAAGGTTAACAGTCATCTAGAGAGAGATATCTTATTGTAACACACCACTACCATAGTGCATATGCCCAAACATCCATAGATTATCCAAGAAAATACCCTAAGGAAATAGCATGTTAGAGCAATCACATTCACTTGTTAAGGCATCATACATAACACAAGTATTTAAGAAGATCAATGCTTCCTATTATATTCATAAACCTGAATATACATTGTAGCATTACAGTACATAATTTGCACATATACATTACTAACAACTTCGAAGAGTTTGCTACTCTTTACAAGACGTTTTACATGAGGTGGAATGTTACACCAAAATATCCTATTCAGACTCTTTAGTGTCAGTTGACCGACCTTTGAGCCATTCTTACTCCAACATCGACAATATTAGACTGCTACTAGATTGCCTTAGAAGTTAGGTTGTTCCAACACCTGAAAATTAACTATGCAATTTTGATGAGTTTACAAACTCAGTGAGTGAACCATCATCGATGTGCTCACTCAAATAGAGCATAAATATCTCATGTATAAAACACAGTTCAATCAGTATAACAGCTCATCCAAATTCAAATCTCATATATATATATATATATATACACTTCCATTTTCATTTTGTTATGACTGGGTGCCTATTTAATTGTCCCATATCCGTTGTAGATATCAGGCTCATTTTATATATTATCCCATACCCATTATGGATACTAGGCTCATTGATAACTGAGCTTGCGGCTCATTGTGCACATTTATGAGCTTTAAGCTCTTTTTCACTTGGGTCACTTCAGTCATAACTCCTTTATCTGTTTATGCATTTCAATGTAGTGAGATGTAACAGTTCACATATGATGCATTCATTATTTCACATTCACATTTTCATATCTAAGTCTAGCATTCAACATTCAGTTGAGAACACAAATTTATATATTCAAATACATTTACAAAAGTCTTTCAATACATTCCCGAATATCATTCTCCTCAGACAATTGATGGTCCAGAATCATCACAAACACATGAGTAGTAATTTAATAACTGAATTTTAAACAAAGCAATTAGATTATGGTGAGGAAACATCTAGGTTAACTCATAGCAAGCTTCAAATAGCTATTGCCTTGACGTTCTAGCAATGTCTGGATGCATTCGGTCAATTTGTGCTTCTATATCATGCAATACACACATATGTATACATTACTAACTTGTTTAATCAAATGAATACTCAGTCATACACATCTATATGTGTTATGTTCAATGCATGCTCAATTGATTTTCCTTTGTATGTATCCTTATTCACAAATCTTGTTCATTCATTCATTATAGTTTGTATACAACTTATTAGTGATTAGATCAATGCCTTCAGACATCTCGATTACTTTAAATTCATTCAATCAAACATTTATCCATCGCTTCCTAACATTCCATACTCATGCAACTTCCCAATTCTCATTCAATCATACCTAATTCATGACTTATATCTCTTGCATCACATTTGCATTCATAAGAATACCTTTATTTCTTTAACAACTCATACTTCCCAAATTCATATGCATTGATATTAACAATCCATTCTTAAGTTCTAATATCATTTATTAACTTAAACTTATCAAACCCTTAATCAAATAATCAAACAACCTTCTAGGTTCATTTTAAACCTTAATCAAATCCAAATACACCAAAGTAAAGTAACTTATCCTTAGTTGGTTCAATAATCACACAAAACAGAGTTTTTTTTCACTTCCCATGTATTCCCACGATCGTGGTTACCTTTCCACGATTGTGATTACTTTTCTTTTCTAGGGGGCATCCACAATCGTGGAATGGGTGAACAAACGGTTCACCATCCATTTCCTTCAATATTTTTCCAAATTTTAACACCATCATACTAATCCATTGATCATACCTCAATTATACTTCATTTCCTCATCAATTTTTATCACCAATTCCTACGTAAAATCATTTAATTGATAACTCATAAATCATAGTCTTTTATGCATCACAATTAAAATAGAACTATCATTAACCTTCATACATATAGTCCTAATTCTTTTTTTTTCCATTTCGAGAACGCTACACTAACACCTTTATTTAACATAAATTCACCTTCATTATACTTCAAATCCCAACCTAAACCATCCATATAATCCATTATTTTCAAGCATAAAAAGCAAAAAAGAAACTATACATTCATTAATCAAATTCCAACACATCTCATCTTTAACCTTACATGCAATTCATCTCAATTCATCCCTAACCAATCTTTATGGATGTTATGCTCTCATATAACACAATAAAGTAATCAAGTACTAACTTGTTTTTCTCAAGATTTCCTCAATCAACAAGCTAAGCAAGTCTCCCAAGCATCAAACATATATTAAGAACAAAATGGGATTAAAGGGTTTCAATTTATAAGATGAAGGTTACAAAAAATTTGGCAAAATTCTAGGTTATGGAGGTTGTGTAAGGGTGTCGATGGTGAGGAGAAGAGGAAGAGAGCAACTAACCAAAAATATGAAAGAGGGTGTTCTTTCAAGTGTGAAAATCATGGGTGTAGGTGTGTGGAGGAGAAGGTGGACACATGTCATACCACTTGTCAATGGAGACCCATGTTCTGTGTCTTTCTCTTACACTACCAATTGTCATTCCATAACTAGTCCACTTGTCATTTAATCACTAGGCCATGTGTCATTCAACTATACCACCATTTTTCACTAATGGATTCAAGCCATTTGTCACTTTATTAGTGATGCCATGTGTTACCATCTCATAGGCTCATTCAACTTAAATTCCCATGTATCATTTTATCTTGCCCTTTAAATATTTTTCCTAGACTAAATGCACATATCACTTCATTAATCACCCAATTGTGACTTAAAAAAATTCCAATTCACTAATTGTAGTCCATCAAACCAAAATTCAAGACATGATTAATTCACAATCATGAAATCATAACATAAACATTTAAAATCTTTCATACCCCGGACTAAATCAATTGAGTGCATAAACTATCTTTGCAATGTGTATTAAATCATAATTCATGTATGTATGTGAATATGATGCATGTAAATGAAATGCACTTCATGTATTCTCATATGATATGACTCATATGAATTCATATAGTAGATAAATTACTAAGTGCAGGAATGGGCTATTACAATCTCCCCCTAAGAAATTTCATCCTCAAAATTCTTACTTGATTGGTTAAATAGATGGGGGTACTATTTCCTTATATTCTCCTTGGTCTCCCATGTGGCTTCTTCTCTCGAATGGTTCCTCCAAAGAACTTTAACCAATGGAATCTCTCTGTTTCTCAATTGTTTAGTCTGATAACCCATTATTTTTACCGGTTCCTCCACATAACTCAAGTTACTTATAATCTTAACCTCCTGTGCTGGCAATATATGTGTCAAATCTGATCGATATCTCATAAGCATACTAACATGAAACACATTATGAGTCTGAGACATCTCAGCTGGTAATGATAACTTATAGGCCAATGGTCCTATTCTCTCAGTGATCTCATATAGACCAATGTATCTAGAGCTTAATTTACCCTTTTTACCAAATCTCAGCACTCCTCGCTAAGGTGATACTCTCAGAAGCGCTTTACCTCCCACTTGGTATTCCATATCCCTGTGGTGCTGATCTATATAACTCTTTTGTCTATCTTGAGCTACCTTGATCTTACTGCGGATTAATTTCACTTTATCAACTGTGTCCTGAATCAACTCTAGGCGTTTAACAATTCTTAATCCCTCTTCATCCCAATACAATGGTGACTGACATTTCCTACCATATAAGGCTTCATAAAGAGCCATACTGATAATACATACTGATCCCATACTCCTTGGAATTCCAATACACAAGCTCTAAACATATCTTATAGCACCCCATACCACGAGTTAAGTACCGAAACACCCTAAGGACATTCTAGTACATAACCTATGATAATGGTGTGCTACGTCAATCACAACATTCACTTAACATGGCATCATCTAACTTTATTCTCTTATAAGACATCATTAAGAAAGTCACAATATTTTAAAACCAAAATTTCCTCATTTCATTTCATAAATATGAATGCATTTACATTGTAGCTTTCAAACACCCATACATGTACATCACATATCCTAATACAAAATATGCTACATGAAAGAGGAAATTACACAAAAAGTCTATCTAATCTTTTCAATCCCAACTGACCGACCTTTGAGCCATTTCTTCTTCTTCCCAAAAGTACAAAACTATACTTCTTGTAGCGTCTCTCAGTAGCTAAATTCATCTTTCGGTTCTGAAAAATCAACGTTGCAATTTTGATGAGTTTTGCAAACTCAATGAGGTAACCATCATCGATGGTTCTCTCAATTCATGCAACACATCACAAATGTAACACATAATTCACATCTTTGCATTTTTGCATAAAGCATCACATATCGCTTTCAGAATAATGATACCGAACATTTCATTCATACAAAATACACACATGAATTATAAATGTAATGCACATGAGACTCACTTTCATTTATTATTGTCGTTGTGGCCAAGTGTCTTTTTACTAGCCCATATCCCTCGTAGATACCGAGCTGTATCAGATAATGCCCCATATCCCTTAGTGGATACCAGGTACATTCACAATTGAGCCTAAGGCTTTGATCATAGTTTGAGCATTAAGCTCTTTATACTGGCGACTCCGGTCACAACTGCCTTTTATCTTTCATGCATTCATGTATTGGAATGCTTCACATTAACATATTCTCAATCAATCACATGCTTTCACATTCACGTTCAGAATACATTTATCTTCAAACCTTAGTCCAACATTTAACAATCAGCTGAGAAATCACCTGTTTCTTCGCATTCACATACAAGTAGCACTTTAATATCACATTCAAGCATCAAAAACCTTGGACCTTCATTGCCCAGAATCAACACAATCAAATCACATTCATAAGCTAATTCAAAATTTAATCTAACACAAATAATTAATTGAGTGAAACCGTCTAGGTTACTCACAATTTGCTCCCGAAGCTATTACCTTGAAGTTCCAACAAAATCTAGATTTTGACGTTCCAAATGCTACTCTATAACACGCAATACATGCACATATCACAATTTTGTACAATTTCATAAATGTTCGTTGATGTACCTTTATGTAAATGAAATATGTACAACGCATGTTCAATGTCATTCCTGGGTATTTTTCCTTTATTCAAGTCACATAATCATTCCAACATCAAAACTCACTTAAGCATCACTTATACTTAAGGTTTATACCTCAATAAAACACTTATAATCAAAATTCATAATTTAATTGATCTTCTCAGAATTTTCCTAAAAACAGACTTTCAGGTCTATTGTTCTTAATCATTCAGAAAATGAAATTGGAGTAATTTGAGAACACTTTCTTCTAGAAAATTTTTCCCCTATGTCTTAAGTTTCTAATAACACGAAGATCATTCAATTTGGTTTGGTATTCGGAAAGTTATACTCGAAATATTTCGGATTATTCTTATACTGAAATAGTGCCCTATACTCAACTTCCATCCAGAAATTGAGATTCTTAGAGATTGAATTAAGACTCGATTTTTTCAGAAAATTTGTCTCCCTATATCTCTAGTTTACTCTAAATTAAAAATCATTCCATTTGGATAACTATAGAACCAGATATTGTCAAAATACTGAAGCATGTTTAATGAAAATACTCCATTCATCAATTTTTCCAGAACTGTTCATCATTTT
>JANITX010000003.1:58373379-58388466 GCA_027564395.1 Erythroxylum ulei | reverse complement strand
TAGGAACATTTTAGGAATAATACATAAATGCAATATGAACCTCATAATTATAATCTCATTATAATTTCATTTGCAATATACAATTATCCCATGGACTTTATCATATATATCTAAACATGTACAAAATAAAGAATGCCTTTAAATAATTTGTCATTAAACTATAACCAAAATGATTGGCTGTAGGTCATAAACTAACATACATTCCCTCTTCCTCTTTCATTTGGGCCACGACCACATTGGCTTCCTCGTCCACGTCTTCAAAATTGATTCTTTTCTCCTCTGTTTTTCTTTAAAGTAATATTAACTTTGAGAACTTGCTCCAATGACTCTTTATTGTCCTCTCTTAACCAATTCTTCATGGACTTGTAAAAAAAGTCCTCTAATTTTTCAATAGTTATGAAGTATAGATCTTTTGATTCTTCAACGACAAACACCATATATTAAATTTGGAAGTTAAAAACCAAGGAATTTTATCCATTGTACAAACTTCTTCTATCTTGTCTCCATATCACTTTAATAAAACAAACATCTTGAAATACTCGTAAAAAGTTGTGTTTTAAAAGGATGTTTGTTTTATCATCGTTAAAAGTTTAAAAATTTTCAACTATATTTAAATATTCGTAAGCTACGCTTTTATCAAAAGTATTTGCATCAATTTCTTCTATTGCATTCAAATAAATCTCAATCCTAATTTCTAATGATTTAATTTAATTAATAAAAATAATATAATTTTGTTTGATTAATTAAATAAAACATTCATGCTGTCACATACTAAAAAAACATACTCTTTATTATTTTGAAAAATAAAATATTAAACTTAATCCCAAATTTTAATTTTTAATGATTCAATTTAATTGATTAAAATAATATAATTTTGTTCGATCAATAAAATAAAACATTTATAATGTCACAGGCTAAAAAAAACATACTCGTTATTATTTTGAAAAAATATATTAAACTTGATTTTAAATTTTAATTTCTAATGATTTAATTTAATTAATCAAAATGACATAATTTTATTGAAATAAAACATTCATGTTGTGAAGACTAAAAAGAAAACATACTTATTATAAATTCTTACAACCAATTAATTAAAGGTATACGTGTATGATCAAAATTCAAAAGGGAAGTTGATTTATTCCAGACTGTTCTTCTTTACTGCTTCTTCGTTCTTTCCAAACTCATACCATCTTCTTTCATCACTCTCTAATGTTTAATCTTTTATCACGCTACTTTGGCACCACATGCAAGCCCCACTTTTGTCCTCCTTTTGGCATTTCACTTTCTTTCTTTTCTTGTAGTTTCTCCCTAATATATTCACATGCCAACTCAAACCTTTCTGCAATCTACTGCAACCTTTAGTGTTTCGATAAAATCAAGTCTCTCACTACTTCTGGATATCTCTTCTCCCATTTGATATTTCGTTTGTTCACACCTCCCTCTCCTTATTGGTCGAGGGAACGACTAGTTTGCATAAAATAACGATAATAAAAATGTGAATGAATATAGTGAGAAATAAAAATAGATATTATCATTATAATTATAATGGTTGGTTAAGAGAAGGAATAATTACGATTACTATTACTATTGATAATGGTTTGTTTGTAAAAAATATTAAGAAATAAAATTTTATTATATTTTAATTAATTATATTGTAATTAATTAATTACAATATTTTAATTAATTAATGAATTATATTTTAATTAATTATATTGCAGTTAAATTAATTACAATATTTTAATTAATTAATTAATTATATTTTAATTAATAAATAATAATAATAATTTAATTAATTATATTGTAATTAATTAATTACAATATTTTAATTAATGAATGAATTATATTTTTATTAATTATATTATAGTTAATTTAATTACAATATTTTAATTAATTAATAATTATATTTTAATTAATTATATTTTAATTAATTATAACAACCATACCCTTATATAACAATGATACCCATTCCCCTATATTATGAGGAGAATGGAGTATTCTCCAAAAATAGGTAATGAGAATAATACCTCTATAATGATACTCCCTTACCAAACTTAATTTTTCATTCCATACCCATTCCCTTTTTTTCATGCCCACCAAACAAGCACGAAAATTGTGAAATTTGTTAAACATGGATTATCTGTCCAACATTCAAGAGACTCTCATGAGGAATGTTTAAGACGACACTACTTGACCTGCACAACTTCCTAAGAAAAGCATATATATAGTCAATGGCAATCTTCTTGTACCATTTTGAGTCACTCCTCGCTACTACTACCGTGTTTCCTAGGATATGGGACACTCCGGCGTCTCTACAACTCTTCAGAAACTCCATCTCATCAACCTCAACCTGATTTGATGTCAGGTTGGCGTTCTTGGCTGGCAATGGGGAACTACTAATTGACATGGTTGATTCCAAGGAGGAGATGGTTGCATCTACAATGGAATAGAGCTCATTACCATCATATTCCAAAGTGTTGTTACCTCCTGAACACTGCTCATTCTGGTCAGGATTTATGCTTGATGCATCTGAGTCTGAACCTCCGTCCATCAGAGAATCTAAGCGAGCAAGCAGGAAAATGCTCTCAAAGAGCTTATTCTCAAACTCATCGTCTCTCTTATGGAGGTCTTTATAACCATATCTTACAACACAACGGAACATATGGAAATCCTTCGGTCCAATTCGTCTCACGAGGAATCTCTCACCTTCTGGGACTGTATGGACAGGCAGATACTTGACACAGACAAAAATGAGGACAGAATGGATTGCAGGTAGATTGGTGATGAAATGTGTGAAAATGTTTGGCACTCCACTAGCTAGTTCTGAGTAGACGAGTCCAACACCAGGAACACGAACAAGCCCTAAACTCGGACCAAGTCCCACAATCCATGCCATTGAGATCCTGCTATGCATCTCAAACTCGTACCTTTTCATTCTACCGTAATGCCAACCATACATTACCATGAAAAAGCCAAATGCAATTGCAAGAGGAACCCAACCACCTTGATTGACCTTGAATAGGACAGCCGAGAAATAAGTGCCCTCCACTATCAGGGACAAGACAGTGAATATTAGGACAAGAGTCCAGTGACATCGCCATGTTAATATCATAACAAAAATCATAAGGAATGTGGTCACTAGCATGACTATCACCACAGCAGTCCCTATTTTGTCACAAAACAGAAAAGTAGATATGAGATTTGTGTTTAAGACTGACTAAAAAAGAGAGGCTGAAAGCTTGAATAAGAAAAGAAGAAAACAGGAAATGTCAAAGCCGCATCAACCACGTAATCAGTTAAATGAGTGTCTATGACAAATATGGCTTGGGGAAAACCCCATACAAAAGTAAGATCATCCAACAGTTTGGTTAGTTCTTTGCAAAGACAGTTGCCAAGGATGTAGAACAACTTATGATCGTAATACAAGACTTGAAAAATGACAAGGTCACCCTTGACAATCAATTATGAAATCAAAATGTTATCATAGTCATAATAAAATCTCACACCAAGTACTGCCAATTTTGGCTTTGATTTGAAAATCAAATTAGTACTGAAACTACAAGCATCAATTCCTACATCAATTATTTTGTTGCAGTAAGTTCATTTTGGAGCCATAACATCCGAAGTTCCTCTATTCAACTTCTTTAATTCTATAGGAAAATGATGAAACACAATCTTACCCGAAGCATTCCCAATTTCACTTTGATTTCTAAATCCAGCTGTGACAATAATGCATAAAATCATAAGGATCCAGTTAATATCTGGAATATAGACTTGGTGTTGAAATTTCTTTGATGTATGCACAACCTTAACTCGGGGGAAACAATCAACAGCAAGAGCCTGCTTGATCAGTGCGAAAGTTGCAGAAATTGTTGCTTGGCTAGCAACAATAGCAGCACATGTTGCAATAATAAGGACAGGCCAATATATGCTATCTGCACAATACTAAAAACCAGCATCCATAAGATGACCATTCGTGAGAACAAGGTAACTTGAAAAAAATGCTTCTTGCATACTTTTCAGTTCATTAGACTATGATCAAAATGAACTTTATTTGATTTCCAGAATCTCCGATTATGCACATCTTTTTCTGATAACTATGAAATTCCAAATTATTACCATTCATATCAAACTGATCAATAAGCTCTAACTATTATTCACACACATGTACCTTACTTGTTTAAAATAGTTCCAAATTTTTATATCAATAAATCACTTAGGATCAGAGAACGATCAAAGTGCCAACTCCTGTAAGTTGAATGCACTTCAACGAAAGGCCAGAAAGCAAGCGAAGCTAGAAGAGAAGAACTCATAAATCACTGGGGTTCTTCAGTCTCAATAGACAAATAAAGTGCATCAGAAACCAAATACGCTTTCCTAAAACAAGAGAATCTAAGGTATGACTTAAAACTATACTCCTGTTTTAGCAGTAGTTTAATGGATGTATTCTTGGAGATAATATCCACTCATCTTGTGGAAAATTACTTCTCAGAGCTAAATTGAAAAGAATTTTATAGTCCAGTAATTATATCAGTCAAGTACAATTATGCAAAGACGAAAATAAAAAGAGAATCTGCATTAGTTCCAAACGGTTCCATATGTTCCACATGTTGATATGTTATCAATCTGACCTCCAATCACTGCTTATCTGATTGTCATTTTATATTAATAGTTATCATAAACTCACTAGGACATTTTAGGAAAACATAATCCTTCTGCCGTATGATTGTAAATTTCTTACCACCTTATGGTTCTATCAACTTCTCAGATGTGTAACTGATCTCAGCTATTCTCAGTAAATTGTCTTATTGTGTGGATGGCTATGTCGGTGATCATGGTGCATGGATATTTATTGCGTGTGTTTAATGACAGATTGAGAGACATAAGGTCTTGACGTGGAACAAACCTGGAATAGAGCGATAAAATGCATTATTTACGTGATCCATATGTATCATAAGATATGCAGCTTGTCCACAATAGGCTAAAAGGAGGGAGGGGAATACTACTACTGTGAAAGCTAACTGTATGGCTGGCACAGGGAAATGGGACAGATCAGCAAAAAGGGCTTCCGTCCCTGTGATTATCCACGATGAACTGTTAGATGGGTTAAAAAAACGGGACAATATAACTAATTGATATCACTTGAAGTTTTACCTGTTATACAAAGCATGATACCACCAAGGGAGTTCCAAGCATCTTTTCGACCCCTTTTGAAATACCGGTATAAATACACAGGTGAAAATGCTTTGAGGGCTTTGGGACCATATTTCCAAAGGTTGAATACACCAATACCTCCAATTAACAGAAACCAGAGGAATACAATGGGTGCAAAGAGCCAGCTAACTGCGTCTGTTCCACATCGTTGTACAGAGAAAAAAACAACTAATACTGCAACAGCAAGAACAACTGCAACATCTGTAATGATACCAAACAATTTAGTGATTCACAAAGCTGTAGACTTCAGCTAATGGAAAACCCAAAAAGTAGAAGAAATTGGAAGGTAGCAAATACAAAATCCTATTCCATGTCCAATGAAGGAGATACCGTTACTAATTTGAGGATGATCTAGCTTTATTCCTTCCACAGCTGATAGAACTGCAAACATAGTAGTTGTAAATAGATAATTGAAGAAGATGAAGGGATATGTAGAGAAGATAGTCAATTACAAAATTGAAAATGAAAAAATCAAACCTGAAATAGCAGGAGTCAGGATCCCATCTCCAATCACCATGCACGAGCCAATAAGAACAAGAAATAACAAAGCGTTCTTCCTGAGTGACTGTCTCTCAAACCATTTCTTGGTCTTTGCAGCAAATGAATGTTCATGAAATCGAGAACGACTATAAGTAGTGAGCTGTTCATCAGTGCGATCTTGGTTGGGAATAGTCTTTACTTTTGCATGCCTACAGAGCAGTGAATAAAGAGCAAAAGTTCCACCTGCGTTGAGAACTTGAAGGCTGAATGTTGGGGCTTGTATCAGATGTGAAATACGGTTAAAAGTATACCAAAATGCTAGAAGTATTTTCCCTCTGTCTTATATGCTGGTGAATCAGAAGCATTTTATCTTTATAAGCCACATGCACGTAGAATCAAGATTTTAGCAATCACAACAAAGCAGAATGCCCGAAAATCCTTATGCAAGCTTCTCCTCTTGCATACCTTTTAGTCACTTACTGAGTTCTCTCGACAAGAAGATGCTCCACCAATTTTCCCAAAGAAAACCATGACTACGCAGTCCACTCATACATTAACCATAAAAGAAGAGAAAACCATATTCTCCCTAAAGATGTTATTTCCTCGTATGACATGATTAAGATGGTGATGCAGAAAATTCATCATGTCATTCAATAAGATGTAAAAATATAGGTTGAGATTACCTTGCCCATTGTCATTTGCTCTACAAACAATAAATACATACTTCAAAAGTGGAATTAGGGTAAGGGAATATATAATCACTGAGAGAGCTCCAATCACATCTTCATCATATTTGATGCCTTCTGGAAACGTATTATAGAAAACATATAGGGGAGATGTCCCTAAATCTCCATAGACCACACCAAGGCTTTGAAATGCAAGTAGAAGTAGTTGAAAATTGGAAGATTCCTGGTTAACAAAAACGGTATCAATAAAAATCTTTTTGGACATGAAACAAGTCTCTTGCCCATGCAAAATTTCGAGCTTAAATTGATATCTTATATCACATCGTACAATTAAACCAGCTGAAGTATACAAATAATAAAGACCAAACTCTACTCTTTCTTATCATTGCGTTTGCATTGGCAAGAACATTTAGTCCAAATTCAGCTTTTTGTGGGTAATCACAGAATTTAGTATGCATGAAAGCAATAAATCATTGCTTTCCAACACCATTGATGTAAGGAAGTTCTACACCATCAAGAACAAACTCAAAATTGGTGTCCAGTTCCTTAAACTGAGAACAGTGAATAAAAATATTTATCTCACGAACCTCATTAGGATGTGAACTCCTAAGCTGTCCAGCTTCTTCATCCATAGAGGGTTGATCAAATTGCTGTTGCAAAGCCCACATTTTGCCTCTATTTTCTAATTCTTCATCCGTAGTGGAATTCATTCTGAATGCAATACTAATTTGAAATTTTTCTCACAAGCCGATTTCTCTCATGAACTCGCTCTTTTTCAACTTTTAACGAAACCCAAAAACACCTACTTCACCAGAGAACAATTCCAACGTCCAAAAATCAAAACCGGATCAAAGTTTCGCCTACAATCTGTAAGCCAGCAGACTCCTAGAATTCAGGATTCATTAGCAGAATTAATCAAAAAGAACGAATCAATGACACTGAAAAAAAAACCAAAATATCAAAATATCAGAACCAGATGCATCATGGAAAAAAAAACCAAAAAACAATGAAACTGCCTACAAACTCAAGTTGGTCACTACCGGAATTTTGATTCATGTTCTTCAATTCGCAGATTCAAGTAGGTCACTGTCCGATTTCATGCATTGAAGCAATTGCTTCTCTAATCTCCAAGAAGATGAAAAAATTTTCTTTAACATAACCACAACGAAACAAACGTAATTCGATTTGGAAGTTAAACTAAAATAGGAAACAATGAATCTACATTCTCTAAAATGGAAAAGAAAAAGAAAAGGACAAAAACATAAAACGGTACTAAATCCTAGGAATGAACCAAATGCCTCCATCAAACGACCAAAGACCAAACCTTTGTTTATAGACCATGTCTCACGTACCGTTGAAGAAAACAGAAACAGAAGTCATCGGAGTCTCGTCTGGTCCTCGTCTGACGAATCTTTGTTTCTTATAAAATATCTGTGTATAAATAAAATAAAAAGAACCACACAAGTTGTATTATTATCAACATAATGATTTTTTTTTCAGACATAAAAACATATAATATTATAAGAATGTTATTTTATTTATTTCATATAAATTATTTAAACACAATATTTTAAACTTTGTTACATTAATATATATATATAAGATATTATCAATGTTTTCAAAACCATATCGAAATTTAAGATTTAAAAGTAATAAAATTGAATAATTTGAAAATTAATTAAAAATTGTTCTTATTCTTTAAAAAATTTAAAGTTTAATTAAAAAAGATATCATTAAATAAAATTTATTTGATTTATTTTAGTTTATAAAAATTTATTAGTTTACGAAAATTGATCGATTAATTAATGAATTGGTCAATTTTTAACAACAAAATTATTAAACTAAATCAAATTAAAAATTAAACTAAAATATTTGTCAGTTCAAAGTTTTCAATGTTAAACCAATAGAACCGGTTTAATTTTGAAAACATTGGATGTTATAGTTTCATATATATTTATCATATCTTATTTATCATATTATTCTATTTATTACATATAATTTCTATAATATATAGAATTTAATATATATATATATAATGTATATAAATATATATTTGAAACTGTTACTAATAACATTGTCTTATATTAATTAAAATAATTATCAATTAATATATTGGTGGGAATCATTTAATTTTTATTTTAAAAGAAATTTTGAAATTAATAACATAATTATTATCTCTAGTAATCTACTTATCATTCATCATATTTCAATAATATGATTAATATTAAAATGGTAATTGGAGTTATATAAAAGTTCGTAAATTGTTAAAATAATAAATTTAATTTGTAAAAAAAAAATATATATATATATAGCGGAATTAATTAACAAAAGACCTTAATAAGGACAAAAAAAAGAAATTATACATAAAATATTTGTCCAACGTTCAACAGACTCTCATGAGGAACATGAAAAATCACACTGTTCTCCCTACAGATTTTCCTAAGGAATGCATATATGTAATCAACAGCTATCTTTTTATAGAACCTTGAATCCCTCCTTGCTCTAATAACTGTGTTCCCCATTATGTGTACCACCCCAGCATCCCTACAACTGTTCAAAAACTCAATCTCATCTACCTCTGTATGGCTGCTTGCCTGACCAGATGACAGGATTGTTGAGTTCCCATTCAATGGAGATTTCTCCGGCACGATGGAGTCGATCGACGAAACCGTAAGATCTATGACAGAACTGGTTGTGTTTCCATTGTTCTTGTTGAGTAATGCCTCCCTTGAACGCTCAGTTTGTTGACCATAGAGACTATACTCATCAGAGTCTGAGCAGCCTTCCATCATTGACTCAAGTCTGACAAACAAGAAGAGATTATCAAAGAGTTTCTTCTCAAATTCCTCATCTTTCTTATGGAGATCTTTGTAGCCGTATCTCACAACACAGCGGAACATGTGGAAGTTCTTTGGTCCGATCCGCTTGACGAGGAATCTCTCATCTTCAGGGACTGTATATACAGGGAGATACTTCACACAGACAAAAACAACAACTGAATGGATTGCAGGTAGGTTTGTGATGAAGTGGGAAAAGATGTGAGGAACACCCCTAGCTAGCTCGGTGTACACAAGCCCGATCCCAGGGACTCTCACCAGTCCTAAACTAGGGCCAAGTCCAACAATCCACGCCATAGAAACCTTACAGCTCATCTCAAATTCGTACCTTTTTACCGTACCATAATGCCAAACATACATTATGAGAAGAAAAACTCCTGCAATAACCAAGGGAACCCACCCTCCTTGATCAACCTTAAAGAGAACAGCTGAAAAGTAGGTGCATTCCACAACTAGTGATAAAACTGTGAAGATCACAACAAGAATCCAATGGCAACGCCAGACAAGTATCATGATAAGTACCATCAGCAAGGTGGTGACAAGCATGACAATCACAACAGCTGTCCCTGTTGCAGGTTATTTATAATTGAGCGCAATGTATATAAACAAGTGTAAGATCCATGGTAGTTCGAAAAAGAGGACTTGAATTCACAAATCAAAAGGATCAACTTACCATAGGCATTTCCAATTTGACTTTGGTTTTTGAACCCAGCAGTCACGCAAATGCAAAGAATCATAAGAATCCAATTGATATCTGGGACGTAAATCTGGCCAAGGAACTTCTTTGACGTATGTAAAACTTTGACTCTCGGGAAACAACCATGTGCAAGGGCCTGCTTTATTATCGAAAAAGTAGCGGATATGCTAGCCTGACTTGCAACTACAGCAGCAGCAGTTGCAACAATAAACACTGGCCAATATATGCTGTCTGCAAAGAAGAAGAAGAAGGTGTAACTTAACATCTCTCAGCCCCATGACCTGCATGTAATAAGGCCTAGGATAGTCTATGACATTAGGAAGAGAAAATGTCTAGGGAATCATACTCTAAGTGTGCCGCTACTAAATCTCCCCTGAGAATTTTCAGTAATGACAGACTTTTGGATTCTCGGCAAACAAACATTGATATCATTTTCATTCAGACCAAAGTAAGTAGGCTTTCGTTTTTTTGTAACAAGCCTCTTTGTACCACTATTCTTCATTTGAATAAGCAGATAGTAGCTTACTTGATTGGTGTTAGCTCTCGTGAATCAGTAACCTGTGGACATTTTTCGCAATGATTTTTTCTTACTTTATTATGCTGGTGGACTTCAATCCAGGGAAAGATAGCAACTCTCCAATTTGTAGAGGCAATAGGATTAAACAAAGGATCCCTTCCCAGCCATCACTTCATTCAAGACAAAAGGTTTGTTGGTTCTTAATGCTTATTTTAGCCCCATATCCATTCCAACCATGTAATCGTTCGCCAAACAATTATCTTTTAGAAAGACATGAAAGGGTATCAGATACTTCTTTTGAAGTATTTAAGAAAGCAAACAAAAATTACCCATTAAAGATATCATGCCGGTATAGTGATACAAAAAATCCAAGAAAATTATGTTGTAGGTTTGAATGAGAAAAAATGGTTTGAGAAGAATAGTTCAGAAAATACCTGGAATGGAACGGTAAAATACATCGCTCACATGATCCTGGTTTTGCATAAGATAAGCAGCTTGTCCAGAATAGGCTAAAAGAAGGCATGGAAACACTACAACCGTAAAAGCAATTTGTACAGCTGAAACTGGAAAATGGGCTAGATCTGCAAAAAGTGCCTCTGTACCTGTAATATTGAACCAAATCAGAAAATTGGAAGAAGTTCATATAGACTCCCATTTTGTTTATGGGGATTTAAAATACCAAGTAAAACAAACTACCTTCTTTTAAGTATAAGAGATCTATGAAAAAATGGATACAATTACCTGTTATACTAAGCATGATGCCGCCAAGGGAAGTAAAACCATCTTTGCCTCCCCTTCTTAAGTACCAATAAATATGTACAGGTGAAAAAGCTTTTAGAACACTCCTGTCATACTTCAGGATGTTGAACATACCGATTCCTCCGATTAAAAGAAACCAAAGAAGCACAATCGGGGCAAAGAGCCACCCCACTCTATCTGTCCCATAGTGTTGCATGCTAAACAAGCCTACTAATATTATGACAGCAACAACAATAACGACATCTGCAGCCACAGACAAAAGTGAAAAGCATTAATGAGAAATGAAGTCAAGATAGGGCGAATGAGTTGTGGAAAGATCCAGGACAGGAAGATACCACTACTCATATGTGGGTGATCCACCTTGATGCCACCCGAAGCTGAAAGAACTGTCATAGACAGCACAACGTTAAGCATTTCAGATTAATCTATAAGGAAACACATGATTTCAGTATAACAATGGAAATCATGGAATCCAATTGCTGAAAAAAAAAATTCTGAATGTAATCTTAGATATACCCATATACATCACGAGTACAATGCATTATGTAGAGCATGAGAACCAAGTGATAGATTTTCCTAATCTAATGCCACCTCTGTAATTAAAATATCATTTCATTTTCTTCTGGGATGAAAACACCATCAACTTGATTAGAAAGATATATCATAATGAAATGGTTCATACGCGCTAAGATGCATATGCGCTCAACCATAATCCAAATCTATGTTTTCAAATGTTTTTGTTCTGAAAGTACCTCTCAGAACTCATTTTCACCAAAATATTACTGGTTACAGAAAGGAAGAGAGGAGATGCCACACATAGGCAATGCAAGTCTCTGGTCATCATGCTGAAAGACTGAATTACAAGTCATACTCTCAGCGAAACATTAGAACAATCGTGAAACAAATGTGCAATGCTTCCAACAAATTGCACCAAGTGCTCGTCATTGACCAAGATGATGCCTACCAGATTCAGGAAACCTTCCCTAGGATATACACCTTGCTAATGGTTACAAAGGTGTGAACCACAAGATTCATACGAGTCCATGGTAGAATTATTCGATCTTATTTTCTTCAAAGATCAGCAATAACGTGAACTTAAAAAACAATACAAAACTCTCATATAGATGACTATTGATCTGGAAATAAACAAGATGGAGGTACCAGATATAGCTGGAGTGAGAATTCCGTCACCAACCACCATACAAGTGCCAACTAGGACAAGAATAAGAAGTGCATTCTTCCTAGACGCATACTTCTCCAACCACTGCTTAGTTTTAGCAGCAAAAGACCGTTCATGAAAAGTTGAACGGCTATATGTAGTCAACTCCTCATCTGTCCTATGTTGATTCGGGATCGAATTTACTTTTGCATGTCGACAGAGCAATGAATAAAGTGCAAATGTCCCACCTGGGAAATGGCAACAAGGGGCCTCATTAGCACCAATAGACGACAACATTACAGACTAAGACATTGAAAGAGGATTGTGTTGGATGAAGTGGACTCCCAAACCTTAACTAGTCTAAAGAGATGAAAGAAAAGAAGGAAGTTTACAAAAAAACAAATCCTGAGAGTGCCTATATTCCTCATGTCAGAAAACTGTAATAAGCCATATCAGATTACGCAGTCATCACTTGTCACTACAAACGCCCTTGTTAAATTCAGCATTTCATATCCAATCCGAAGTGAAGAGTCAATATAGAGAAACTAGTTTACCTTGACCATTGTCATTCGCCCGACATACAACGAATACGTACTTGAGAAGTGGGATAAGAGTAAGAGAGTAAATGATCAACGAAAGAGCACCAATTACATCTTCTGTATGTTTGATTCCGTGAGGAAAGGTATTGTAGAACACATACAATGGCGAAGTCCCCAAATCTCCATAAACAACTCCAAGACTTTGGAATGCAAGCCTCAGAAGCAATAGCGAAGAGAATTTCTGATGGAATCAAGATTGAATGGGCAACAAAATTGAAATTAGCATACTAAGGCAAAAATCTTAGAAGTCAGTCACAAATCCTATGACACCACAACACAAAGCACAATTACTTGCAGTCATCCTCCACATTTCAAACCAAACCCAACAACACAACCATATTTGCTTCTAAGTTCCTTAATATAACCAAGGAAACTACAGATGTTGAAGAACTGGACATCTATGTGAAGAAATCCAAGCTAGACATGGCAATCTTAACCATGAGATAATTCGGCAAAGGAACGTAGCAGGAGTATACAACTAAAATAAAGAATCTTTCATTTGTTCACTATCCGGAATATCAAATGGCAAAGAAGGAATCTTGTCTAAGTTAAACGAAGAACTGTTGTATTGGTCACGAAAAAGTCACAAAAGGAAAGACATTAAATTTTAAAAAAAATACCTTCTCTCTGTACATATTTCTAAGCCTTCCAGCTTCCTCATCCATAGGCTGATCAAGCTTCTGATCCAAAACCCACATACTACCTTTGTTGGTGTCGGTGTCTTCATCAATCTCAGCTCTTGAACTGATTTCCATACTCATTCCAAATCAATTTGCTCTTCGTTACCAAATAGCTCTCAACCTCAAAATTTAGAACTAGCAAACTCAAACACAAAATGTCCAAAATTCCAATCCTAAGGAACAAACACAATCATGAAGCAACCGTTAATTTCAAATCTAGTAAGAAACCATAAACCGCCGTTAAAATGCAGAACAGAACCAAAACTAGGAACTCAAGTATGACAGCAAAAATACTAGGTATCGTCCAAACCCAGAAACAAGAAAAGTCGTAAATCGAAGGAAGTTGACACCTTTAACTGACAAAAGAGCTGAGAGCAAAAGCAAACTGAAATTGATGACATTTAAATCTCTTGTCTGGAAGCTGGCAAACCAAAAAACATTTGGTGCCCAACAAAGCACAGGCACCCAAATTAAGGAACCTCCAGCTCAAAAGCTCTGTTATACTCGCATAGCAATAATGAAAACCAAGACAGAGACTTCAAAACTTATTCCTTTCCTTTACACCAAATTTCCCTCGTGGGGTCAATTCAATATCAGCCACAGGATCAGAACCCGGTTAAAATAAAATCTGGCACACCCCTTAAGCAAAACAAACGATTTAGCTAAATCCCAAGTCAGTTTCTGAAGCATGAAGACGAAGATAATCGCTAAGAGAAGAAGGAAATAGAGAGAGAAAGAAGACCGAACAGGGTCAGCAACAGAGAAAATGAATCTCAGCTTGTCAGAATCTTTTAGGATGCTTATTTACTTGCTGTACATAAAGGGAAACAGAGCTCTCCACTGAGAGGGTTGAAAAAGTTGGAACACACAAGGACAATTAACAGTTTTGAGAAACAGAGCACTGAGCAGGTGAGCAGAATTTTTATTCTGTCCGTTTTTACTGTTTCTAACAAAAGTAAGTTTATCGGATTACCATAATTTTCTTCTCTTTTCTGTTTTTCATTTCAATATAATGAATTGAAACTTCAACTAACAAGCATTATTTTTTATTTTTAGTAAATATTGTTTTATTTATTTATGTATTTATTGTAATTTTACTTACGTAATGATTTAGTTTGTCAGTTTTACTTATTTACTCTTTAATTTGCATCACTCTTTTATTGTCACATCTGCATATGAGTCTATTAAAAACAACTTCTCTACTATGTAGAGGTAATACTACGTATTATCAGACTTCTCCAAACTTCGCTTTATTGTGAAACTTCGGGTTGAGTGTGATAATGATAATGATGATAGAGTAAATATTGTCTCACCTAAAATTTTAATTAAAAGTTCGTTCTTAACTTTTATTTAGTTTAATAATTTTTGTTGTTAAAAATTGATCAATTTATTAATTAATCAGTGTATTTTTATAAATTAATTATTTTTATAAATCAAAATATACTAATTAATTTTTATTTAA
>JANITX010000003.1:58328874-58344582 GCA_027564395.1 Erythroxylum ulei | reverse complement strand
TAGGTCCAAACCTATAAGTTCTTAATTTTGGTTTTCCACTACCGATTTTCACCTTTCGATTCTTCAACCGATAATTTTGATGCAAATCATGTGAGGCCTAACACATAACAAGCACAATAATTCGCAAAACAAGAATCAACAGCTACAAATCAATTTTATCGAATAAAATTCAGAATCAAATCATATAGAAAATCGAAAACTACTACCCATCTTTGAAACCTAACAAGAAATCTACTCAATCATATTCATATTCAACAGATTAAAAATTAAATCAAGCATAATAGAAATTAAAAGAGTAAGGAACGAAGAACAGGAGAGTTGTGCATCCAAGTCCTGCGTCGGCGTCTGCTCCCCTTCGCAGTTGCCTTATTGCGTGTATCAAGCCTTGGAGAGTCGGCGTCCAGGTGTCTCCACCTTGCGTCTGGCCAGCGTTCTCTCCACTGCTCTCTGCCGCGTCTAGTCAATTGGCGTCCCTCGCGTTTCCACTTGCCGCTACTCTCTTCTGCTACTGTCTAATGATCCACTTATTGAAAAAAAACTCCCGTTAATTGTAAACCTTTCTTGTATATATACTCTGTCGCCGCCGCCTAAGATAATAGAAAAACCTAATTAAAAACCTCTAACGCTCGTCTTTCTCCAATTGCTGCGTGTCTCCTCTAGTCTCCAATGGACCAACGCTCCTCTCTTCAATTAAAGACCTTTTGTTAATTCAAAACCTAAAAAAAATAACCAGCATGTCGCGTGTGTTGCTCTCATTAAAAGCCTTTTGTTAATTCCCCCCTAAAACTTTGTTGCCGCTAGCTTTCTCTCCACCTTGTGTTGTGTCGTTTCTTTGGTTTAAATTGAAGCCAATTTTATGCTTTCTATAAAAAAATCATAAAATAAAATAAATAATAAATTCAACGAAAATAAATAAATAAACCTAAAAATGCTACTAAAATGAATGAATAATTATGCAAAATAAATATAAACATGACCTAAATATTTATATAAATTGGAGTAAACACCTCTATTAATAACCCATAATTAAAAAGAATGCTATATGTAAGGATGATAAGGGACTAACTTATGGGCTTAACTTAAGATATTTTTAATGAGTTACCCTACAAGCTAAATCAGGATCAGATTAATTTGAGACCTAATTTTTTTAAATAAAACGACATCGTTTTGTTTAGAAGAGTTAAACCTTGGGTTGGTTTGGGCTTGAACAACTCAGGCTCGAACTTAATTTAAGAAAAGATGTTATTTTATACTTTTAATTTTAAAAATATTATTAAAAAAGGGAAATCGGCCTATGAGTCAACCCATTATCATCCCCAATTATGTGATTACAATACGATATAATAAATTGTTTGAGTTCTTTTACATAGTTAATCAAAATTACTAATAAATAAACTTATATATATTAGCATTTTAATTAAAAAAATTCGAACTTATATTTATCATGGACACTTTTCAGACAATTTATAATAGTTTAAATTTAAGTAATTTCATTTTCAAGTTATTCAATTAAATTATTAATTAACAATATTTTATATCCTTTTCATTTTTGATAATTTTGACCATAATTTAAATTTTATTTTTTATATATCTATTAGAATTTATACTCTTTAAATCAAAATTTATCAAAAATATTTGATCGTGGTTTTTATTGAATTATATTTTCCATATTTGTTATTAGTCCCACCAACATCTATTTGAACCTTTTTTCTTAATTTTATTGAGCATTATTTATTCAATACAAAAATATCTTATAATAATGAAATAAAACATTAGATCATACTCAATTCTTTTCATGATAACATGTGAAAACAATAATACAAAATTACCATATAACTTGGAGACATTGACAAGAAAAGCAACGGAGAATCTAGAAACCAAAGAGAAAATTTGTATTGGAAGATGAAAGTTTTTAAAATTGACATAAAAAATTAGATTTGATAAAACTAAATTTTTTATATTCTAAAGTAACATTTTAAAAACCGTACTATAGTTAAACCGTAAGATAAGAGGTTCGAGGTTTAAAAGATTCAACCAGTATTAGACCGTTATAAAATTAATTAAAGATTGAATTAAATTAAAAATATTAAAATACGATTGAACGAGACCGTCAATTTAAAGTATAATTAAAAAAGACTATTAAATGAAAATTAATTAATTTACAAAACATACTAATTAATTAATAAACTGGTTAATTTTTAATAAAAAAGGTTATTAAAATAAATTGAGTCAAAAATTAAAAATTGAACTATAAATTTAATCAATTTAAGTTTTTTACAAATAAACCTATGAACCGATTAAGTTTTAAAATTATTATTCAAGCTCTAAACAAAATTTTAAAATAAAAAAAGATTAAATGGAAACTTTGAAGTTAATCAAACGGGCCTAAAAAGCTGGCCCAATAGAATTGCACTTTCTTCTTCGAGCCGATCAATAAACTTCAGAATTTTGCATCTTAACAAGCAAAACGCACACACACCGCCCTCTTTGTTCTGTTACTGCTCCAAAGAAAAGTAAGTTTTCTGTCAGATCTCGTTTGTCGAAGTTCTTCATATTTTCGTTGTTTCTGATTCATCAGATTCTTACTTCACTCCTTGTTTGGCTACTTTAGGCGTTTTAGTTAAAAACTATTTGAGATCTCTGTCATTTTATTCTCTGATCGGAACATTGTGCTTCGAACATACTAGAATTTTGCACTTTGATTTGGGATTAGAGAGCTTTGGATTAGGTATTCCTTTTCGTTTTGTCTGGAATCTAAGGGGAAGTTAACAGTTTGAGTTTTTTTGGTTTCGGTAGTTAAGTAAGTAGATCGATCTGAGATTGGGTCTACCACGTATGTTACTCCGTATATTCAATGTAGTGTGTTGTGATTCGCCATGTGTTTCATCTTTCATGTGTTTATTTTTATTTTTATTCGTTGTTCATGTTATCTTTGTGATGCTAATCAGAATTTTCATTTACTAGGTGCTGATTGCGAGCGTTTGTGTTGGTTCAATATCTGTGAAGATGGTAGAATCTTCTTTTTCCCTTCTCTTTGCTTAAATTTGATGTTCTTTATTCTCTTAATCGTGGGAATTGTTTAAAGTTTGGTTTTAATATGGCAAATGCAGGTTGTGCTCGCCGCATCTGTTGTAAGCAAGTCTGGAAAAGGTGTTTTTTGACTCTTTTTTTTGTCACTTTGATCTGATGATGTTTGTTTTTATGTCGTTTTCTTTCCTTATTACTTTTTTTTCTTAACAAAATTTTCTAGTTATTCGTTTACCTGTCATTCAAGTGGCTGGTAATTCCAATCCTTACTAGGACTAGCAATACGTGGAATGAGTCATGGACTAGGATCTGTGCCATGAGCCTTTCTTTTAGTTATTTGGGACCAAATTGCTCATGTGGGTACTTGTGTTGGCTTTCCTCTATTGCAGTGATTGTTTCTAGGCAATTTGTTGATATGTCTCGCGTAAGGATTGAAGGACTCCTTGCTGCCTTCCCTAAGTTGGTTGGTACTGGAAAGCAACATACATATGTGGAGACTGAGAATGTGCGCTATGTTTACCAGCCAATAGAGGCTTTATATTTGCTCCTCGTGACTAATAAGCAGAGCAACATTCTTGAAGATCTGGAGACTCTGAGGCTGCTTTCTAAGCTTGTATCCTTCTTCTGTTGAACTTTGCTTACTACATTACACGGCAATATTTAGTTTTTGAAAACTTTGGGGTGAGATGGTGGTGTTGATTTGAATTATTGGAATTAACTTTTCTTCTCACTTTAGTTCTAATCATTGCTTTTTAAAAATATTTTTATGAAGTTGTGTTGATGTTTCCTGTTTATTATTTCTTCATTAAACTGTGGAAAGGATGATTGAGTTGCTTCCAAAGGAATCTAAGTTAGTAATGTAGCTGGGGCATCTAGTTCATTCCTTAAGTGTTTCTAGGTACCTGAATACTCTATGTCTCTTGATGAGGAGGGTATTTCCAAGTCGGCATTTGAGTTGATCTTTGCTTTTGACGAGGTCATCTCCCTTGGGCACAAGGAAAATGTGACTGTTGCACAGGTTAAGCAGTACTGTGAAATGGAAAGTCATGAAGAAAAATTGCACAAGCTGGTTCTGCAAAGTAAGATCAACGAAACCAAGGATGTTATGAAACGCAAGGCCAGTGAGATTGACAAAAGCAAGGTATCTTGTTATACATGTATATATATTACGTTTGATATGATAGCAGTACATAGAAGAATGACTGCAAGTTGGAGACTATTTCGCGTTCTGAATCTCGATTGTATCTTTTACTCGTTGCAGATTGAGAAGAATAGAGGTGAAAAAGGAGGCTTCATGTCATTACAGTCAATGGGTTCTGGAAGAATTGAGAGTGGCTTTAGCGATATGAGCATTTCTAGTACTGGAAGTGGTTTTGGGAGTGGTTCAGGCTTTGCATTGACCTCTGATTTTGACTCTTATTCTAACAAGTCTAAAGGTTTGTGGCTGTTTTCTCTGGAGGGACAGTCAGAGTTCTACTAGCTTTGATTGTTAAGTTTCTGATGAACTTTTGGATCTCTGCCAAGATTCTGTTTATCTTTGTTAGTTTTATAACAAGTTCTTGAGAACTATGAGGTTATGTTTCCTCAGCATACAATTTCCTCTAACATTGCCCCTTTGGTAGCTTCATATGGATAATAGTTCTTTTGGATGATTTCTTCACAACAAAAAGAAATGATTTTGACTGAATGTACTTGGTAATGCCAGGTCGTCAACCTTCAGCTGCAACTGCTCCTCCTAAAGGTCTTGGTATGCAGCTTGGTAAAAGCCAAAAGACAAACCAATTCTTGGAGTCCTTGAAAGCAGAAGGTGAAGTGATTCTTGAGGACGTGCAGCCAAAGGCAGGAAAGGCCAAATCAGCTTCCCTTCCACCAACTGATCCCATTACTTTGACTGTTGAGGAAAAACTCAATGTTACTCTGAAAAAAGATGGTGGCATGAGTAACTTTGATGTTCAAGGACAGTTGTCTCTTCAAATTCTTAACCAGGAAGATGCACATATTCAAGTCCAGGTTCTTCTCTCTCTCTCTCTCTCTCTCTCTTTCTCTATATGAGATTACTCATACAGTTGTTTCTTGTAGATTTCTAGCACACTTCAAAACAAATGCTATTTTAGCTTTCTGAGGTAACTTTTATGTTTCTCGTTATGAAATGCAGATTGAGACTGGAGATGAACCGGGTGTTTCTTTCAAGACACATCCCAACATGAACAAAGAGTTGTTTGCCAATGAAAATACCTTGGGCTTGAAGGATCCGAATAGACCTTTTCCCACTGGTCAAACTGGTGATGCAGGAGGTGTTGGTCTTTTGAAGTGGAGACTGCAAACTTCCGATGAATCCAAGGTTCCATTGACAAGTGAGTACAGATCTTATGGACTTGTTAATTTAAACTACTACAGTTTGCATCTTTTGACCATTCAATCTTTATGTTGCAGTCAACTGCTGGCCTTCTGTCTCTGGAAATGAAACTTATGTCAACATTGAATATGAAGCTTCGTCCATATTTGATCTGAGAAACGTCCTCATCTCAGTCCCTCTCCCTGCTTTGCGAGAGGCTCCAAGTGTCAAACAGATTGACGGAGAATGGAGGTAATATATTTAATATATACTGTAGTGAGATGAATATGATACCAGGATGTAACTGATATGTATCTTACCATTTTCTTCCTTAATAGCCTATTTTATTTCCCTGTGCATGGTGACGTGTGCCTGGTCATTGGAGCTTAATAAGATAATGATTCTTCTTATATTCTTTCTTAACTAGTCAATGAACATGGGATCTCCGTAGATAGATTTGTTTAGGCAAGTTAATAGGGCATATTCTTTCTCTCTCTATTCTTGAATGTCGAGATAAGTAGGGCAACTTGTGCCATCCAGCTACTGGGGCTATAATGTATCATCTCAAAGTTGGAAGTAGCAAGTTTTCAGAATTTTATTTACAGCATTAAGTTGTGTGTTGACCTCCAGGATTGTGGAGTTTATGAAAGATAAAGTACCCTGAAAATGTTTTTCCCATTTTTGCCCTAAAATAGCCTCATATATTCCTTCTCTGTCTCTCTGTTTTTTTTTTTTTTTACTATGTGTTCAGTTCATTCCAATTCATGCCTGCTTTCTTTTCCGAGTTAAAATGCCCATTCTAGATATTGATTCTTTTGGACCTGCAGGTATGACTCAAGAAATTCCATCCTGGAGTGGTCCATTCTTCTCATTGATGACAGTAACCGGAGGTCAGCCGCTTTACGCTTTAAAAACTTTGTGTTTACTGATTCCTGAGATTGTTTATAACCAATGTGCCCCTATGATATTTGGTTGTAGTGGGTCGCTGGAGTTTGTTGTGCCTCCAGCAGATGCTTCGGCATTCTTCCCCATCTCTGTCCAGTTTTCGGCTATTAATACATACAGCAACGTAAAGGTTTGTAACATTCTATTCTGATTTCTGCGTTAATCAGTCAAATGATGTTCATTCTCTTAGTTTGTATAAACTACAATGGCAATCACAAGAGATATGTTTTTTTTTTCTTTTTCTCACGTAGGTCACCAATATCATACCCCTTAAAGGTGGACCTGCTCCAAAGTTCTCGCAGAGGACGCAATTGCTCACTGAGAATTACCAGGTTGTTTGAGCAATATTGACTTGCATGGCCAAGTTACGAGTTTCTATTACAATGGATAGTTTTGAGATTTTTATGTCGATATGTTAGTTACATTGGTTAGTTACTAGGGCGTGATTCTTGTTTTATGGATATTAAACAGGAGAGAAACTCTCGAACCTTTTGCATTTGTCAGTTTTGAGAGAATTGTTCTTGTTCTGTAACGTCTTTTGCACACATGTATGACCTCAATCCTATGTAGTTCTGCCTCTTTTCATGTCAAATTTGTGCGGACGTTTTTACACAGTTTGCTCCTGAAATCCTCTCGGCCTGTGTTCAACCGGCCAGGTCTGGATTGATTGGGGCCTATTTTTAAAAAACAGTGAGCCTCGGGCCATTCTTGGTGTAGGGCTGCTCAGGCCCAGTCTAGCCTGGGCCTTGATACCTATAATAAAAACATTGTTATTTTTTTATTTGTAATTTTAAAAAATTAAGACTAATGATGTCAAAAAAAAAAAAGACTAATTAAATATTTCCAAATTGTCAGTAAATAAGAATGCATATTTCGAATCAACAATTCTACGAATATCTTTAGTACAATTGAATATTCCCTTTCTTTTGCAATTATATTATGAAAACTATAATTAAATTGCTCTTTTTTTATTTCATTTAAATATCTTATATCTCATTAAAATTAATGTAATTAGAAAAAATTATCATGTAATTATTGTTCTTGATTTTATAATTATAAAATAATCTTATTTGATATACGTGTCCTATTTAATTCTACATTAAATGATTATATTTTGCAATGAAATTTGAATTAGGTTTTAAAAAATTTTATAGTCTGTTGTTAAAATTTAATTTATTATAATAAATCGAATGAAAAATTAAGCATTTATTGAAATGAATATAAATTTTTCGATCTACGAAAACTGGATTTTCTTCATCGGAGGAAGAATCGAAGGGTTCAACGACAACTTTTGAATAAATACCGTTCTTTTTTTTTTGGCTTGCTTTTAACAGGTTTATACAATATGTGGTTCGATAGGACCAGGAAAGAAAGGTTTGCACACACTCTAAAACTAATAAATTTCAAACTAAAATCTCATATATGCTTGTTTGATAAGTTTATATTACTACAATTTAAAGTCTCTCATGAGTTATGGTACACTTTAAAAATTCATTGGAAATTAACTCAATGTAATTTATTATTTGAAAAAATATAATTAAAATATAAAATGATCAAATAATAAATACAACATAAAAATCATAACAATAATTTAAATTTTCACTCTTTTATGTTTAAAAATCATACTTTTCACTTTTTATTAATGGATATTAATTTTTTTACTTTTATACTAACACTTTAATTGTTATAAAAAAGCTTAATGTCTTTCAACTTTAAAATTAAAATCATTTTAAAGATAAATACATATTGAGAATTGTTTTTAATACCTTTATTAAAAACATATATTTACTAAATATGGTATGTTTCTTAATTTAATTTTTGTAAAATGTTTTAATTTTTAATAAAATAATAGTTGCTTTCATAATGTATCATGCATCATTTTTATTTTTTTTAAATTTACATTATAACCTAATTAAGAGATCAATGTTTTTAAATATTCTTAAAAATAAATATATTCATATATAACATTGTCTATATATATTATAGGCATGAAAAACAAAATAAAGAAGTTTAAATGTATTATGATCATGTTAATTTATTTGATATTAATATGAATAGAAACAAACATATTTATTTTAAATTAAATATAGATAAGAGTTTAAAAAATATCTAAAAAGTTAAATTCATTTTTCAAAACACATATTATATTATTTGGTATTAGTTATTGTGGTAAAATTAGTAAATATATTATATTGTATATATAATCAAATTCATAATTTAAGAAATATTAAGATTAATACAAATAATTTATTGGAATAATTAATTTTTTTGAAATTTATAAATATTTATTGATTGATAAATTTGTGAATTACAAAAATTAAAAAAATAATCACACCTCCTTAATTAAATATAAATTAAAAATAATAATATGGCAAAATTAAAAGATTTATTTTAACATAAAAAATTAAAATAATATTATAACATTTAAATTCCAACACGACAAGGGTTTCTCTGCGCATACAAAACCCTATAAAGCTTCCATATCTGGTCCACTCTCGTCGATCTCGGCCGCGCCACACTCTTTCCCAAGACCAAAGAGCAAAGCTTTCTCAGTTGCTTGCAGCTATGGCGACTGATACGGCCACAACTACCCAATCGACACGAACCCTTTCTCAGAAGGAGTTGGACATCCAAATGATGCTGGCTGCCGAGGTCCATCTCGGCACCAAAAACTGCGACTTCCAAATGGAACGCTACGTTTTTAAGCGCAGAAATGATGGTATTATAAGTTTTCTTTGTTTTCCTCTTTGAGTTACGATGTGTTGAGTATTGTAATTATGCGTGTTAGTTCGTTGTGTTCAAGATCTCTAGCAATTTCTGATGTTAGGGCTGCGTTTTTTCTTATTCTGTTGATTGTCTTGTTTGAAATTTTCATCATTAACAGAAGTTAACGCCGTTGTGAACACAATTTGATTTTAGCATTGAAGTTTGTAACTTTAATAAGTTTATTCTATGTGCTACAAGTTTTCATTGCTATTAAATGGTGTTTATTACTAGGAATTTATATTATCAATCTTGGCAAGACCTGGGAAAAATTGCAGCTGGCTGCTAGAGTTATTGTTGCTATTGAGAACCCTCAAGACATTATCGTTCAATCTGCAAGGCCTTATGGGCAGAGGGCTGTCCTCAAGTTTGCACAATACACTGGCGCTCACGCTATTGCTGGAAGGCATACGCCTGGTACATTCACCAACCAACTCCAGACCTCATTTAGTGAGCCTCGGCTCTTGATCCTTACCGATCCAAGGACGGATCATCAAGTAATTCCACTCAGTTTAATCTATATTTGATTGTAATTTTGCCAACACTAGTTGTTTCTTGTGTGACCAAAGACTGAATGTTCGCTACATACATGATGTAGCCTATCAAGGAAGCTGCCCTTGGAAACATTCCCACCATTGCTTTCTGTGATTCTGATAGTCCCATGGGATATGTAGATGTTGGTATTCCTGCTAACAACAAAGGAAAGCACAGTATTGGATGTTTGTTTTGGCTGTTGGCTAGAATGGTTCTTCAGATGCGTGGCACCATTCCTCAGGGGCATAAGTGGGATGTGATGGTAAGTAGATTTAATTAACATACAGTTCAGGTGCATGCACATGAGCAGCGAGTAATTGTATGTTCACACAGGCATGTTGAGTTATCTGTTCATTTGGCTTATTTACTTTTTATTGGCAGGTGGATCTGTTTTTCTATCGGGAGCCGGAAGAAGCCAAGCAGGATGAGGAGGAAGAAACGGTACCTGCTGCCGACTATGCACTTCCTCCCCCTGATTTTGGGTTTCCCTCCACCGATTGGACTAGCACGGTTCCTGATGGTCAGTGGGGTGCTGATGTGGTTCAACCGCCTATACCTGCAGCTCCTGTTGCCAACTTGTATCCAGAGCAAGGTAAGAGCTCTACTAATGTTAATGAATTGCTTTAACAACTAGCCTGTCAAAAAAATGTTCTTGATAAACATTTTATATAGTTTCCTCTTACATTTTTCCAAATTTTATCAGAATTTTATGCAACTGTTTAACCGATTTACTTTCTGAATCATGGTTATGATGCATATGTTATGGCGATTCCCTTGTAGGTGGGATTTCTGGGGAATGGGATGCTGCAGCTCCACCACAACAAATTGCTGATGCACCTGCTCCGACTGGCTGGGAGTTATGAAGCAGAGACAAGAATGATTAGGATTTATGCCTTTCCTTATCCCTAGTAATGAGATAGTTACTAAGGGGTTTTGCAGATCAGTTTTGAAATGATCACGTTACTTATTTTATCGATCAGTTGCGCACTCGTAGAATTGGATATCCAAGACATTGATGCTTGAACTTGTACTTTTGCCTCCATTTAATCTTGTTTGTTCTCATCATTAACTTCAATGCAAAGCAAGGCATATTCAAGGATTGACAAACTTGCTGCCAAATACAACGTTAAAGCTCAGTTAATCAAATCTCTCCTAGATGTTCTGGTTAAGGATGCTCGTGGTTAGGAAAATTTATAACTAGATTCATTCATAAGCGACAAGCTTGAACCAGACTCTGAAGCTGATTAAGGTGGCTCACAATTACTCTCAAAGCATGCAATAAGTTTTAACTCCTTGCGTACTCACTGTTTGATTATGGAGATTCTCAGGGTTCTTTCCTGGTTAGAAGCACCAGTTAAAAGGTCTCAGGAATGTTGCCGGCACGGATCAGTTCTGCATTGCTACGTAGTTTCAACTGTCCTCGGGATGTCTAAGGTCCTTGTTCTACGCAACTTTTTGATCTCTGCCTTGAACCGCAAGAGTTTTCCTTTTTAGACTCTTCAAGGCGCTTTCTTCCAACTCAATTCCCTGAGCCTCTTCTTGTTCAAAGCGTTCCTGGGATTCGTCAGTGTTTTGTTGGTATCCAACCTAAGTTTCTAGTTCTACCTTTTTGAAACAAAAAATTGGAAGAGAGGAAAAGATAATGAAAGAAATAAAACACACAGAGAAATTATTATAAAGATTGCATCTTTTATTGAATAATCAACAGCTATTTATAATAGCTTTACATGAACATGAAATGAGAAAAATTAGGGAAGCAATCCCATTAATAACATGAAAGAAGGAAATCAAACTATCCACTAATTTGATTAAACTATTCATTAACTCAATGTTAGTTTTATAATCATGAAATAGAGAGAAAAATGCCTAAAAACATTGAGCAAGCGTGCCTGTGTTTCTTCAGTTTTGAGTTTTGCATTAATTTTATCACTCTCCCTCAGTGCAAACTCACTATCAACAACCCCAAGAGCCTCTCTGAATTATTGGAGCTTTGGTTTCACCAAAGCCTTGGTAAAAATGTCAGCTACTTGATCATTGGTACGAACGTTTACCAATTCAATTTCTTCACTTAACACCTTCTCACGAACAAAATGATGACGAATCTCAATATGCACTGTTCATGCATGAAAGAGAGGATTTGATGCAAGCTTGATGGTACTCTCATTATCACATTTGATTTGCACAGCGTATTCAGTCTCAAACACCATATCTTTAATCAACCTTTTAAGCCAAATACACTCTAGTATAGCCATAGTTGTAGCTACATATTCTACCTCTGTACTTGATAAAGCAATGATGCTTTGCTTCTTGCTGCACCAAGAAACCATTGTTGAACCTGCACTGAAACAATATCTTATAGTTGAATGGCGAGGCATTGGTATCTCCTGCCCAATCTGCATCAGTGAATCTACTCAAAAAGAAATTATCACATCTTTTATACCAAAGTCCATAGCTAAGAGTTCTTTTTACATAACGTAAAATCCTCTTAGCAACATCAAGATGGGGAGTCCTAGGTTCCTCATGAACTGTGAGACAATTCCAACAGAATATGAAATTTCAGGTGTTGTGATAGTTAATAAATTAGACTACCAACAAGTTACCGAAATTTCCTAGCATCCTTCAACAATTTTCCTTCATCTTTCTTCAGTTTAAGATGTGGTTCCATTGGAGTAGCTTTCTCCTTTGACTCCCTGTGCTAAAGCGATCTAGAAGGCTCCTTGCATAACCTTTTTGAGAAACGAAATAACTTTGTCCTTTCTTTTCAATTCCCAAATCAAGAAAACATCCAATTTTTCCAAATTTTTCATCTCAAAACGGACAACTAAGTCACTCCTCAAAATAGAAATTTCTGATTCATTATCTCCAGTTATTATCATATCAACAACATATAATAATACCAAGAGATGCAAACTTGATTCTAATTTAATAAACAAACTAGAATCTGAATCAGAAACTCTAAAACCACAAAAGTTAAGGTATGATGCTACCTTACCATACCAAGCCTGAGGCGCGTGCTTTACAATGCTTTCTTCAACCGGCAAACATGACTTGGAAATTGCTTAGAAACAAAGTCATGAGGTTGCTCCATAAACACCTCGCGATCCAGCTCTCCATATAAGAAAGGATTCTTAACATCTAGCTGCCACAATTTCCAACTTCTAAAAGCAGCAAGGGAGATAAGAGTTCTTACAGTGACCATTTTAGCTACCGGGCTGAATGTCTCTTCATAATCCAAACCATAAGATTGATAGAAACCACAAACTACCAAGTGAGCTTTAAACCTGTCAATGGTGCCATCAACCTTTTTCTTCAAGCGAAATATCCACTTGCATATCACTGGCTTGCATTTTTCTGGCCTAGGTACCAAATCCCATGTCTCATTCTTGTTTAAAGCATCAATTTCCTCTTGCATGGCTTTCTCCCAATCTGGACAGCCCCTAGTTTCCTCATAACTTCTTGGTTCTTCTGCAGTAAATGCTCCTGTAAAGAAACAAGAAGTCACAGTACAATTTTTGAGTGCTACCTCATAGTCCTTAAGGTAGTTTGGTTGCCTTTTCTCTCTTGTTGACCTTCTCACTTTATGTTGCTCATCAGCATGTCTCCTTTCGACATTTTGAACTGGGGGAACATCCTCTTCTTCCTTAATATTTGGTGCTTGCATTTCAAGAAATAAAGATTCCAAGTCTCCTTGACCATCACCAAGGACCACAAACTTTTGAGTAGAAAATAAAGAGGATACCTCATCAAACACCGCATCTCTAGAAGTAGTATATTTCTTTGTCTCTGGATCCATACACCTCCATCCTTTCCTATGCGAGTCATATCCAACAAAAATACACTTCTTTGCTTTTGGATCAAGTTTGGTTCTATTAGTTGTAGGAATATGGACACAACAAATAGAACCAAAAATCCTTAAATGAATCATATTAGGCTTATTACCATACAACAGCTCGAAAGAACATTTTTGTGTACTTGGCCAAGGAGGCAACCTGTTGCTAACATACCAGGCACACTATGTAGCTTCTGCCTAAAGCTCCCAAGGAAGATTTTTGTCACGCACCCATGAAAGACACATTGAAGCTAAGTAAGCCAGCTTCCTTTCCGCAACTCCATTTTGTTGTGGGGTATTTAGACAAGTCATCCGGCAAGCAATACTGTTATCATCACAAAATTTATAGAATTCATCAGACATGAACTTACCACTATTGTCATTGCAAAGACACTTTATGTTCTTCCCAAGCTCCTTTTCAACAACATCCCTTGAACTCTATAAACTTTACAAAGCCTCATTTTCTCCTTCAAAAACTTCACCCAAGTAAACCTTGAGTGATCATCCACCAATACCATGACATATCAATATCCACTATAGCTTGGTGTCCTTATTGGTCCCATCAAATCTGTATGCACCAACTTAAGAGGTGTGGATCTCCGATTTGATGACATTTTGAACGGAAGACGATGTGATTTGCCAAATTGACATCTTCCTAAACATTCATTAATGTTGGAATGCTATTCACCAAGCTTTTGGAAGAAATCTGCTGCAACATTTGGTAGCCCACATGTCCCAAACGAGCATGCCAAATTGTAGGACTATCAGTCTGATTGGTTTTCTTCAGATAAGCTTCTCCTGCTGATAAAACATACAAAGATCCTTTCTTCTTTCCAGTAAGAAGAACATCAACAGAAAATTTTTTCACATTCTCCAACACCTTTACATCATTAGGACTAAACAAAATATACTTTCTAGAATCAGTAATTTGAGGAACCGAAGCTATATTTTTAGTCAAACCTGGCATATGGTATGCATCATCCAACTTTAGGCTTTTGGTTGCATTATCACCAATTTCAATAATCACATCACCCTCTTTTACTATTGGATAAGTAGAATTATCTGTAGTAATGATGACTCGATTTTCGCCATGATCCTGTAACTCAGAAAACAAAGAATCATCTCCGGTTAGAACATCCAGAATCTACAATTCATTCCTCTTTTTTGATGTTGCTAGCATAGTTTACTACAGCTTCAACGGTAAAGCACTGCTCCCAATTACGCTCCTCATCATTTGTGCATGCCGTATTTGCTTTGTTAAGTTTCACACGACAATTTCTCTTGATGTGCCCAATTTTCTCACACCTGTAACATTTAATAGCTTTCTTTTGTGAACTATTACCTTTCTCTCCAGTTGATTCTTCTTCTTTGCTCTTATTCTTGGACTTATTTTCCTTTCCATTCGAAAATAGAACAACATCAAAATCAGAATTCTTGGACATCTGCTTTGCTAAAGCTTCTTGATTATAGAGTAGATTCTCTAAATCTTCCACAGAAGGTTCTTTTGCCCATCCTTGAATAGAAGTGACAAAAGGATTGTACTCCTTCTTCAACCCACGAATGAGATACCGACGCAAACGTGCTTCATTAATTTTCTCATCCGTATCTATTTCTGAAATCTCAACACAAATATTTTTAATTTTCAAAAAAATTCAAAAATAGACATACCTCCCTACTTCAACATGACCAGCTCATTCTCTAGAAATTGCAACCTTGCTGTGTTCTTCTTGGTAAACAGCCTTTCGAGGGTCTCCTAAACCTCCTTTGGAGTGTTAAGATCCTGTATATGGTCAATAAACTCTTTACTTATTGATGTCCTCAAAGCAAAGAGAGCCTTCCCACATTTGATCTTCCACTACCTATATGTTTCTACATTATCTTGGAACATCTGCAAGAACCGTTGCTTCTGAACCAATAATCAAATCCCATAAATCCTGACCTTGAAAGTATGCCTGTTGGAAAATCGGGTCCGGGTCTGATCCGACCGCAGCGAAATAATCACGAAACTCTTCCGTGATTTTTGATTTCTCGAAAATCAAGATCTATTTAATTCTATAAAATGATTAACACGAATCATGATAAAGCAGGATTTAATTCGTACCTTATTCCAAAGCTTGATTTGTATCTTGTCGTATCTCTCGAACCGTTTCCAAAATCGATCCACCTCAACCACCGTAGCCGCACAAGTATCCGGCTTTTAACGGTATCCACAGAATGAGTTGAGAGAACTCTGTAACTTTTACAGAGAGGGTTAAGCATGAAGTGCTAGCTACAT
>JANITX010000003.1:58267338-58309042 GCA_027564395.1 Erythroxylum ulei | reverse complement strand
GAAATTTTAATTTTTTTTTAAAATAATAATAATAATTATATATATAAACAATAAAATTGTCTATAATTTATTTAATAAATAATAAAAATATAAATAAGAATGTAGTAAATAAATTTTTATGACATTAAACTTGTACAAATTGGTTATAGAATATTTAGTTTAATATAATTATATTTAATATTTTGTAAAAATTATATATTTTAAATTGATAATATATTATAATTTTTAATATATACATATGAAAAATATTATAATAATTAAAATATGTAAAAATAATATTTAAAATTAAATTTATTTTAATTTATAAAAATAATAAAATAAAAATATTTATTATATCATATTTATATTATTGTACTTCTTAAAATATAAAGTAAAGTAAAAAAATTTATAATATAATATATTGAGTAATTTTTTTATAATTTCATAATTTTTAAAAATATTTATAATTCCAAAAATTATCCAAAAATTATCCTACCGCAGTACCGTGCCCAAATCCAGAACTTATTGGTAACATTCGAACGTACACAAGCGCTTGACGACCTCGCATATAGAGTCGGTGACGCACTGCGAGAAGCAAGAAAAGATGGGTTCATCGGCAGCGGCAGGTAGTGGCCTTCACAAGGTGTTCGTGTACGGAAGCCTCCTCGCCGACGACGTGGTTACCGTTTTGTTAAACCGCATCCCTCAATCCTCCACTGCAGTTCTCGACGGCTAGTGCGTCTCTCTCTCTCTCTTTTCTATCGACTCGTCGATCAATTATAGTTGTTGAGTTCATCAGCATAAATATACATGCAACTTTTACATGCTCTGATTCTTTTCTTGGCAATTGAACAGCCATAGATTTAGCATAAAAGGGCGTGTTTATCCCGCTATTCTTCCTGTAGAGAACAAGAAAGTTACTGGCAAGGTCTGAGTTTATCGTCTTTTCTTTTTTAAGCTTTTGAGTTCTATAATCGATACCCTCTTGTCCATTTCATTAAAAAAAAAAGAAACTTGTAAGAAATTTTCTATTGAATGAAGGTCTTCTTTGGCATTACCAACTCTGAGTTGGACATTTTAGATGTGTTCGAGGACGAGGAATATGAAAGAAGGCCTGTGGATGTTTCTTTGAGGGTGGGTATTCAATTGAATCTTGTAACTGATTCTTTGATTGTATGTTTTAGGGATTATGTTTCATGTAGCTTGAGTGTGCTGTGAGATGGGTTCTTGCTGAAACGGGGTGTTGATGTTGCTGCAGGACAGTTCCGATGAAGTTCAAGTGTTTGCTTATGTTTGGTCGGACAAAGATGATCCTAACTTGTATGGAGAGTGGGATTTTGAGGTAAATTTCTCTGACTATGTATGGATGGTTAGTTATGTTGTAGATTTGATTTTGGTAAGAAACACAAGGGAACATTAGTATTGTCTAATGATTCTAACTTGGTGGCTGAAATGGATTCTTATAGGATGTGATGAAAATTTGTTTTTGTTGAATCCTATGTCAATGGCTACTTTTTCTTCCGAAGCAAAATTCATCTCGGGTGCCTTTCTCTAAGTTCTATGAAATCAAATAATTGAGGCCTTTGTTGTTGATAAGAAAACTCTTGGTATTAATTTGGAATCATTAGTACTGGAATAATCACCTGCTACTTGAGCAAATACTGAGTTTGACGTGAAAGATGCTGAATTAAGTTCCTCATACAATGTGACTGAGATGTTATCTATAGAGTTTTGGATTTTGTAGAGATTAGTCAATTTTTCTGTTTTTCTAATGTCTTGGGTCATTTTATGTTTCAAAGCAATGGAAAGTAACGCACATGATCGACTTTATCAAGATGACTCAAGGTTTCAAGGAAGAACTAGATTTGCCTGAATCAAAGACAAGAGTAGCTACATACGAGTCCTTCTATCAGCAGGATCAGAACAGCTCCCCATCGCCATAACTGTGTCATATGTGGATATGCACATACTATTCTTAGAGAACGTGTCTCCACTGCTCTGCATTCCTTGAAAGGTTACATTCTAGCAATAATATGCAACTTTATCACCACATATCATTTGCGTGGATTAGTTTTAATGGGGGATAGAAATGGGGTAACACTTGTGGCAGATATTAGGAGATGCTGTTGACAGTGATAATTCCGTTCAAGTTGTAATTCCCCCAATCCCTGTGTATATTTTTCTCATAATAAGAGATACCAACTTCTCAGCTAATCTGTATTCAATCAATTAATCAATCATTCAATACAACATTTAAAAAGCCAGCCTAGGATGCTAAAAGTCTAACATATTATCGTGATGGCTGTTTCTTTTACCAATTCTTCACACCTGAAAACCAGTATGAAGTAGAAAGACCGGAGGGACCTCAATTCCTGCTACGGCTTCTCGTCCCAATGGTGTCATTGTCATCCAGATTGACTCAGCATAACATTTCAAGTGAATCGGTTACCTGGGTATGAAATAGCTGATAATTTTTCCCATTGTGAAGCTGTTTAGAGCTAACCTATTTATTCTGTAGTTGGTACAGTAGGGTATAATTGCTGTAAGCCTGTAAGTCATAAACTGCAAGTGTTTGCAAGTAACTAGGCATCGTTGTGTAAGTTAATAAACGAGAATCATTATAAATGGGCAATAAAAAAGTAGTTTATTCGGCTTACAATATAAATAGAAAAGGCTATTCTCTAACTTGTTGCTTAAAGAATGAAAATATTAATTTGGGGAGATGCGCCTGCGGATTCTCAGATGACCAAACTTCCCAGCCCCAGGTGATGAACCCTCGAAAATAAATGGCAAATAGCCAGTTGCATTCTTGTATCTCTGCTGAATCTGTCATGTTCAAAAGAGAGATTGTCAGCTTAGGAACATTCAGAAGTTAAAAATGCATGCATGGGCTGTGAAATTCATTAACAAGAAAAGAAGACATCGGGCAGGATAAATCACTACATGATAGCCACAGGTGGTGGATTCTAACCAGTTCAGCATTTTAGTAGTTCCAATGCAAAATCTATAAAAAGCCTAGTAGAATGTAGTAGTTTCAAATGCCAATCCACAGCCGTGTGCTAACTTTATAATATAAGCCGTCGCTGATGTGCAAAGCAGAGACCAAAACGGAAGGAAGAACAGTAAATTACCTCTAGAATTTGTTGGCTGCTCCGTAGGCAGTTTTTACCAACCACACAAACTGTTCCACCAGAACCTCCGCCTGTAATTTTTGCTCCATACAGAGTTCCATCTTCAGCTGTAGACAGTTTGCTATGCTGGATTTCCTGCACCAATCGTACAAGCCTATCTGTCCCGTTGGAGCCAAGTCCACAAGCACTGTAGCTGTAGTGACACTGAAAGAAGTTTGTACATATATCAACAACAATTTCATAGTAGTCTTTTTCCCAAGTTTCTAACCATCCATTAGCTCTTGATTCCAATCTTTGAGAAATTTAATAGCATTAACTAAGGATTGCAGATTCAGGTTAATCCAATCTACGATTGAAAACTTCTATACGTAGGAAAGGCAACACAAACACAATATCCGTGCTTGTGTTGGTTCGTGATTCTGTTGTGGAGTAGAGAGTAGCAGACAATTGATATTGTTTTATCCAAAAACTTCTGCCAGAATTACGAAAGGTTATCTAGATTGCTAGGAGATAATCAAATAAATGACAAAAATTAGGGCATACCTGATACAATAGTTCTCCAAGAGCAGTAAGCTGCTCATCTGAAGAAGATGATGTTAACAATGCCTTGAAAGCCTAATATCAAGTTCCAGAAATGAGTCACTAATGTTTAAACATATGAATGCTAAATAAGACCACAGCTCTAGCTAGTACTAATCACAAAAAGTTACAGAATTTTCTGGTAAAGGACACTGTGAGTAACATAAACGTACTGACCTTGACCCGAAAATTTTCATAGATAGGATGTTTAGCAGCTGCTTTCACCCCATATGTACGAGTCCGATCAATCACTGTGACAGGATCCTTATGATCAGCATACTTGTCCACAAATGTCCCACCAAGCATGGAATCAGGAAGTGCATTGGAGTACAGAGCTTCAAATCTGTGAATAATAATAATACAGAAATTACTGTCCATCTCCACCTTTAAAATTGTCGAATCAATTTGAAAATTTAGATGATCTTATCACTAAACAAATGAATGAGAATGTAACTACCAGTGCAGCACTACAACGGTGGCTTACCTGTGGGGTGACAAATTGCACAAGTAATCTAATGAAGCTTCAGTTTTCAATAGTTCAACACCATCATTCTCCAAGTCATCAGGCATTGATCCATTAGCAGACACAATGGAGGCCGTAGATTTGATTATTTCCCGGCCCATGAAGGCACCTATTCTGACAGATCCATAGTCTGCACCACCGACACTTTGAAACCAAAATCTCAACTTAGTAATGCCTGGAGAACGTGAAATATGGATAAAGGCCGAATAAGATAAATGCTTATCCAATTCAAAGCATTGGAAGCAAAGTTAATAAATAGATGAGTTGAACCCAAGTTAATAAGCCCATTCTAGTTCTTTACACATCTCATCAGGGAAAATGGTCGACATAGATTTGGTTGACAGGAATAATTTTTTCCATTACAAAAGCAAGGGAGTGATTAATCAAGTCAAAGTAAGACAATCTGAATTTGTTTCAGTAAAAACTTCAGAGAAACAGGCAAGAAAGATGAAAGATGAGAATACTAAATCCAAATGCCTATTTATACAATGGAGTAAACACTCAAAAAGGGACACGAGAACAAGGCATTCAAAGAGTACCTATGCCGTATTCCAGAGTCAATTCCCCAGAATCGAATATGGCTAGGAATTTCCACAAGTCCAAGAACCTCAGCAGGCTGCATGGAGAATAAGCAGGCTAGTGAGCATAATTTTGTCTTCTCCACAACCTTAGTAAAGGTCTAATAACTAGAAGTACCTGGCACAACATTGCAAGAAGTTTGTTGGCCTCACCACATGCTGATGTCATCTGATCCATTACACCACATGGGGCTCCAACAACATGATTCTCCACCTAAGAAGCATTTCAGTTTAGTAAAGCGAGCAGTGTATTGGTAGGAGTCATGCAATTTAAAGGAAAAACAATCAAAGGCTGAGTCAATAAAACCTTTTGACAGAGCAAGGCTATATCTCTTGGACTGATACTCAATCCTGTAAAGTAAAAGTAGAGGTTGAACTTTAAGTCAAAATTTTCAAAGATCAAACTTGCTTAACTAAACAAAGAGAACCAAGATCAGCGGGAGAATGTGTCTAATACTACAATTAAAAGAAACTCAACCACTCAGAAAGCTACAATTATTGCAGAACTCTACCTAGCGTCATTTATAATGAAATATAACTCGTTCCATTCCCAAACAAATTAAGACAATAAACCTTTTCTTTGAGAAATGATAAAAAATAGGAAGCACATAACCTATATAAACAAAACAAAATCGAGGTGCAATTTTGTTAACACACAAAGAGCCAAGATAATAATTACCGTGGGCAGCAGCTATTGCAGACATGCTAGCAACCTCCACAGAGGCTGAAGATGATACACCTTTGCCTTCAGGAACTGCAGAAGAAACCTACAATTTTCGTATTTTAAGTTGATAATTCTGGATGTTAGCAATGGCTTCGAAAAGGCTGTTAGAATAGAGAGATGAAAGTAAAGGTTTATCATCTTCATAAATTGCAAAAAGTGAAAAATATTTCCACAAATCTCAGTCAATTTCAGTTGTCTTTTTCTTCTGCAAATTAAGCCAATAGCAGAGGCAGAGTAAAAAGAGGCCATATCAGTATTGCAAAGCATTATAATCATGAATAACCCAACAAATAAGAGTATAAACATAATGAAACAACACCAGAAAAAAGTTTGAATTTGGGTCATTGCAACTTATACCAGCAAGCTGACACTATCTTCAAAGCGGACACCTAGTTCTCTCATCAAAACAAGAATAGTTCCTGCAACATAAGCTGCCCATCTGGAAAGTATCACATTAGTTAAAAGATAGACTTTACTGTGATAGTCGGGTAGAAGAAAGTTACATACTTCTGTGATGGATCTTGAGAAAAATATTTCTTTGCCTTATCATATGACATAGGCTGCTCCCCATCCATAAAATCAGACAAATCCATGTCAAAAGTTGGTCCACGGTTGCTAAGTTCTGAACCATATGATACCTGGTGAAATCAGAATTAGTGTGCGTATATATATATATACACAAAAAATTGAGACTGCTCCCTACCCTTATATTTTGCGTAAAAGTTTTAAAGAAAGTGAATCTTGAACAATAATTTGTCTTTAACCCAACATGACAAGATGATGTCCAACAAGCCAAATACATGAACGCTAATTTGTTGTAGGTGTGATGAATGCACTTACAATTTGCAGAACAGGGGTAGGCCCTTGACCTTTTGCATTTTGACGAGCCTGGGCATGTTTCCATAGCCTATGCTTGCTAGGATGATTCCTTTGCACAGCAACATGGCAAGCTTCTCTTATGGGCATCTTAGAAAGGAAAAAGAGAAAAGAGGAAAAGCGCATCAATCAATTAACTGTGTAAAACATGCAGGAAAACTTGATCAATAAGAGTGAGTTCTAGAGCATAGCAGAATAAAACGAATTGAGTGGAGCACCTCATTGTGACATACTATAGGAAGAAATATTTTCAGTCAGCGCCAAGCTTTTGGATATCATGGAAAATAAATTATTTGACATCAATCTTTGCGTTCTACTAGCCTCCAAAATAACGAACAAACAAATACATGGATAAACACATAGATGCAGAAACAGAGAAGTCAGAGAAGGGGACATATAAACAGTCTATATAGTAGGGACCAGCAGAGTCTCTGTAGTGCATGTTGATAAGTGAATTGTGCATGCACAAGTTTGTGAAGTGATCCACAGTTTTAGAGGCATGTATTAAGAAGCAAAATCGGTTGAAAATAGATAAAAAGGAATCCATAATTTCAGTAACAACAAAACTGCTACCAGCAAAAACCTAACCTGCAGAACAAGACTCCCTGAATAGTCGGCAATCCCTCCCATAACATCAAGCCTTCCAGGAGCCCTCGTCACATAGACATCTTCCTGTAAAAAACAACCTGTAGCGTATGAAGTCGTTCATAACAAATCAAGATAGAAAATAAAAAATTGTGACCGCCAAGATGAAGTAGAACTCATGGTGAAGCTACGAAGTGGAGGTTTTGAATATGGTCCTAGTTTGAATAACCTAAAAATCTTTACAGCAACTGGTAAATGAATAGTTGCTATTGATAAGAAATATAATTGAGAAGCAGACAAAAAGGATTCGACAGATTAAGAAGAAAACATTCGAGTAAAATGACCTCCCAATTGAAGAGTGCAACGGCAGCTTTGTGCTCCCGCATTTGGTGTTTCTCAGTTCCATTTTCAGAGTGATGTATGGTTTCAAGATCTGCCAGGCTCTTTAAGAAACTCATTGTATCAGAAAGACCTTGAAAATCTCCATGAACAATCTCAAAATCTTCAATCCATCTAAAGAAAAATTTGTAAAAGGCTGTCAATTAACATTAAAACCAACATTTCCTCATGGACACAAAGGAGGATGAAACTCACGAGCTCAGAACAGATCCATTCTCATTCGTCTGAAAAGTAGGCAATCCTGTGGATTTGTTAAGCTCATTTTCAGCACTTGCATACCAATCAGGAATGCTGATATCTCGCCCAGGGGCCCTTTGCAGTTGATACCCAAGAACTATAGCATCTCTTAATCTTCTAGCTCCACTAAACTACATGTTGATTATGAAAATAACAGTTTTAACATCATCTGGAGTACACATACACAAGCTAGTTACAGAAAACAAATTATTATTTAAATAAATAGGTTCCCAACTGTAATCCCTAAGATGATGTGAGCACAAATGAATGGGAATTGGGAGGTGATTAAAATACACCATTAGTTCCTTTGTTTGGTTGTGCATTCTATTACATCACATCCCTCATTCCATCTCATCCTCAATTCCATTGCAGTCCATTACCTCATACCAAAAATCAGATATGTGACTTGTGAACGAGATGGCAAAATAATCTTGACAATTAAGAAGGATCTCAATTCTCAGCACTTATGACACAGGTGAAAAATGAACGTGGAAGGAGAGGAGATGTAGAGATAGAGAGTGGAAACAAAACACAGAATAAGGAAGGGCAAATTCCGATTTAAACAAAATCGTGAAATGGAATGATGGATTCCTAACTCCCGGAAGAACTTAATTAGAGAAAAAGGATCCAAATTTGGAGAAGTCACTTGTTCTGACTAGTTTTGTTTGAAGATCACCTCAACAATATTCATGGTCATAAAACTAATATAACATGAATTGCTGGATACCATAATTTTTCTTACCTTATCCGCAGCGTAGTTCTTGCCAATTGCTGTCTCCTGCAAGATGTGAGCTGCCACCTATAATTTCAAAATTGCAATTATGTCAACAATATAAGCAATAGGAACTTTTGGAAACTGAAAGATATACTCCATAGACAAAATAGGTTGCAAGCAGGCTTGCTAAATAACAATCATCGTATTCTTGGAACTTGATCATAATAGTTCATCAGTGATGAAGGAAACATATTTTTCACAAATAAATTATAAATTGTTTCATGACCAGTGAAATATTTGGAATAAACACTTAAGTATTATATTAAGATCATATTTCAATGTTTTTTATGCATGAAAAAGGACAATACCTCACCACCATTTATGCCTCCTTCATAACATGGTTTCAGGCTCACTGCACGTTCCAAGTAAGGTTTCCAGTGACCAGTGAGTAAATCTCGCCTAATCATCTCAACACCACTTTGATAATACTATTGAAAACATAGTAGAGCAATTATCAGAAAAATTAGATAACCCAAAATTTTCCACAAAGGGAAGGGAGAGGCAAAGAAGAGGGAGTGAAAGACACAGAAAAGATGAGAATAAGATGACGATAATGGTCATTATGTAATTGCACCTCAAGCATATTTCTCAAAAAGGGTTCCTCATTAAAGTAATCTCTTCGAACAAAGACAAATGGCAGCTTATAAGCCAGGGCTTCACTGACAGTTCCATATCCAATTTTTCCTGGAATCACACACACACACATCATCTTATAGATCCCAGCAATCGATTTTAAGAAGCTATAGTAAAATCAAATACAAACCAAGCATGCAATCAGACGCTGCCATAACATCAGGAGTATAGGCATCTTTTTGAAGTTTGATGAAGTTTGGGGGAAATTCCTCTGTGTTGGAAGCACCACAAACCTGAAAAGAAATCCAAAGCGTGACTGAGCTTTCATTATCAAGTGAAATTAAACAGTTGGATTATTCTGTGAAAGATACCAGGCACAGCCAACCAGGAGGCAAATACTCTTCCTTCAACTTCCAGCCAGATGGCTGCATATGATTAAAAAAAAACTCAAAGTTACAACAAAGAAAAGAAAGGTAAGCAGAACTTATCTTACCAGCATACAAAGGATTAATTTCAATGCATATCAAAGGACCAAAATCATACAATTGCTGGACTCAACTATTCAAAAGAAACAAAGCCAATGAAATAATTGTCTTTACCTGTCCACCAAAGTTCAGGATCACGAGCTTCACATCATTTCTAATACCCAATTCTTTCCTTACCTTCAATGAGAAGATTCAAACAATTAAACCAAGATCAATGTGATATCACTGAAGGGTTCAACATAGTTTCCAATGTCAAACCTCCTCCCGGGATTTATGAAGCCTCCTCACAACTAGAGGCACATCAATAACATCGCGAAAAGCAGGCACTGCAGAAAGAACAGGATTCAAATAAATTAATAATTAGACAAATAAAATGGAAATTGAGAAAAAGAACAAAATAATTAGGCAGTATAAGAGCCAACATACTTGGGCAATACCCTGGAAGACGGATAAGGAACTCACAGTGAGAATAATCCTCTGCTATCTGCGTGAATTCAGCAGCATGTAAAAGTTTGGCATGATAACAGCAGACTAACCACAGCAAATAACAGAGGTACGTATGATGAATAAGGTTATAGATGATTATGCTTTCCGATATACAAAAATAAAAGAACATAGGTAAATTCTATATTCTAGAATAGCAAAAATTCAGGACATCTACCAAAATTTTGTAAACAAATATGACTTTATCACTAACTGGCTTGAAACCGAGTTCTAATGTTCACCTAACAAAAGATAACATAGCAAGGTATAAAGAGAGACTGGTACTAGTCTCCCCAATGAAATTGACAGTCACCAATTAGAAGATCATTACTACAAGGAACTATGGCTATATAAGGTGAAGCCGTAGATCACCTGCCACACTGTTGAACGATGATGACGACCAGCTGCCATTACATATTCTGCATATATAAAGTCCCAACTGCATAAAACCGAACGTTTCACAAAATTTAAAGTTAAATTACTAATGGAAAGGAAAATCATGGAGGTGGATCAAGTAACCATATACATTATAACCAAATTTGAAGCCTAAGGGATAGCAAACTACAAGGTCACCCCTCCACAGATAGAGGTAATGTTTTAAAGCAGGGGAAAAAATTATAAACAAGAAACAAATAAAGCATGCTTTTCAATCAAGCAACTCAAATTCAACTGGTTGGAGGTCCAGACATGCAATCGTTTAATCTTTAATACTGATATTTTAAAAACCTACAATCTCTGCAGGAAAATATGTGATGATGACTGATATTCGTCAGGTTAAAAGATAACCAAAGTCTAGAATTTCAAGAGTTCGAAAGCAGAAGCTTAGCAAGATGAAATAGATGGACTCATAAAGAGTCACCTGAAGTTGGTCACACAAACGGATCGAATGCCTGCATCAGCTGCTGCACGACATGCCACAGGAACAACATCTGACACCTGTGATGATGCATATATCGAAAAGAATTCACAAACATGTTTTCAGCATCCAAGAACAAAATCAAATTATAGAACAAGACTATAAGTACCACTAAGTCAGCTCTGATGGAGGTAAGCCACTTGATTTCTGTTGCCAAAATAGACTCCCGAGGTTTGACTGCTGTTTCTGAATACTAACACAAAGAGAGAAAGAAACAATTCAAAACAGTAGAAACTACTAACAACAGGGGAAAGAATCCAATCAAAACCAACCAGAAATTAAAATTGAGAGCCGATTTTTTTAAAGATTCTAATTTTTTCACTTAAAAGGAAATAAGAAAACTACCTTCTCCAATGACGCAAGACGATCCACAGTCAACGCATCAGCCTGAACTGCTCCACAATCCAAGAGTACCTAAGAATTGAAACGTCGGTGAGTTGATAATATTTAAAAAATCTGATAATTATTACTGAAAGCAAGAGTTATCAAATTTCCTCATTTCGACCACATTCTGATACCAACAATCACCGAACTTCATAGTGAATGCAAGAACAACAAACAATTTACGGGTGAAAGCAAGCGAGAAAGAGTAAGCTACCTTGCGAATGAAGAGCCTAGGTGAGTCAATTACGGATGTAAAAACAAAGTCAGGTGCACCAGTGACTACGTGCACGTCATGGCCAGCGAGAATCAGGTGCCTAGCAACCTGCATACACCATCAATATTCCTCAACATCTAAATTTCCAGTAACCTTCATCACCGACCGCACACATTGCACACACACACACTCAAAACAAAGAAACACGGCAAAAAATCACGTGATCCTGGCAAAACAACGAAAAGGATCAAAGAAATCAACAGCAGACATTATCTAAACCCGAATCCAGTAAACAGGAAACGGTGATGGGCGCATTTGAAAAACCCGACAAGCAGAAAAGTGATCGAAAGTTAAAAGGAAAAGAAGAGATCAAAAGGACAGGACCTCAACAACACGAGTGGCGTGGCCGAAGCCATGACCAGTGACATAGTAAGCGAACACTAGGTGCCTCCTTAACGCCGCCGATACTCCGTTACTCTCCTCAATCGTCATTCTCTATCCCTCTAATTTTCTTGCTAACCAAACAAGACGTGAAAAAGTGAAGAACCTATCTAGCTCTTTCTTCTTCTTTTTTTGGGTTTGCTGGGAATTTATACTGTAGAAGGAGAGCTGACTAAGTGAAGGAGAGGCAGTCTCGTCATGTTGAATTGGACTGATGATTTGATGTTTTTACTTTGATACCCTTTCGCACTATAGGGTGGTCCTCATGATTTTCGTTAAAGTGGATAACGATGAAACCGTTTCTGCCCTTTTTTCTTCTGGCGCGTGTTGTTCAGTTTACTCCCTCGTGAACGTGATCCAGGGGAAAGTAGCTTCAGTTAGGTATGTATAGTCTTGGATACGATTCAGTTGCTAAGGTGTTGCGTAATATCCTGGTCAGGATCTATCTCTTTTAAATCGATGAGTTCATAAAAATTTTAAATTATTTAACTTGTTAGTTAATTTTTTTATTTAATTTATTTTAATAATTTTTGTTAGTAAAATTGATATCATATTTATAAAACATAATTAATTAATTGATTAATTTTTATTTAAATATTTTTAATTAAATTTAATTTTTTAAATAAAAACAACATTATTTAATTATATTTTAAAATTTTCAAAATTATTCAATTTTTAACATATTTTATTTCGTTTTAATATTACTTAAACTTTTAGATCTTAAATTTTTTGTCTTACAGATATAATTAATAACTATAATTTTAAATTTATTGAATCAGTTTAAACATAAAAATCCTGAATTAATTAATTTTTGTTTAATTTCTAATTTTTAATTTAATTTACTTTAATTTTTTTTGTTAATAAGAATTAGTCAATTTTTATAAATTAGTTTATTTTCATTAAACACTTTTTTTCTTAAATTAAACTTAATTTTTTATAAGTAAAGATAATTATCTTCTCAATCTTATTTTAATTTATTCGATTATTCAATTTTTATTATATATCAAAAGTGTATTAATCTTTAAAACGTAAATATTTTATCTTATTGATTAAATTTTTTTAAACCTTAGTTATAACAATAAATGATGTTAATCCTTGTCGGACTTAAGATGATGTCATTTTATGTTTTTAATTAAGATAATATTAGCCATTTTCATATTCTTTTTAGAAGTAATATTTTAATTATTGAACATAAATAATTTTTTATTTTAATCAGAAATTTTAATTTGAAAGATCTATTTCAAATTAATTTAATTTAATTTTAAAAAATTAAAATCATTTTTAAATATTTGTCAAATTTATTTAAATATTTGAACCCAACTCTATTTCCTTGTTAATACTAATCTTAATTTGGGATAAGGTTGATGAGATTGGAACTGAAGTTTAAGATTAAGTTAAACTATAAACAAAGCTTAAAAATTACAAGATCTAATCTATAATTTTACATAAAATATTAAAACTTCACTTTTGAGAACATTTTTAAATAAATGCTATTGTAAAATTTGAGTTAGTTTTGCATTCTTTTTATTTTATTAAAGTTTGGATTTTAGGATAAAGATATTTTTACCCTCCAATATATTTCTTATTTCAATTGTTTAATTATTAAGTTATATTAAAATAATTTATAAAATAAACTTGTGAATTATCAATATTTTAAAAATCAGATCGATAATTAAATTTGTAAAATAATAGGCTTAAGGTTTGAAAAGTTACTATCAGAATAAAAAAATTTAAAATATGATTAAAAATATTATCTAATTTTTTTTGAAATAAATAAAAATTTATTTACTTATTTTAATTTATAAAAATTTATTACTCAATTAACTTTAATTGTTATTAAAATAAATTTTAAAAAATTAACGATTTGGTTGAGTTGTTAATAATCGGTTATGTTTATTGGGCTCACGGAGAGGTACCAACCGAGAATGTAAAAAGCTAGAGGGCCTAATTTCCCATTTCGTGATCTTCTTCTATATATAAGCTAATCCAAGCCCTGGTTTCTGGCTTAGGGTTTGCGGACGCGGCTAGCTATCGCAGAGGTTCAATCAACTCCCTTCAAGAATCATTGAAGTCGAGTCTTGTCTTTTGATTTGTGAAAGTAATCAGTTTTCATTATGCATTTGAAGTATTTCGGTTGTGGTTTCCTTGTTTTTTTAAAGAGGGATTTGATTACGGTATACTAATGGGGCTGGAGTTTGGCTCTTTGGCTGAAAATTGGTGCCATAGAGATGAATGCAGCTTCCCTAAATCATTTCTTGTCATCCTTTTCACGTTTTTTCGCTATGATATCTTCTGTTTCTTGCGGAATATGTTAGAGAAGGTTGATACATCTGAAATTGCAATTTCATATGTATCTTCTGTTTCTTGCTGAATATGTAAAACTGATTTCGATTTTCTATTCGGGTTAGAGAAGTTAGTGGTCACGGAGTAGTGATTCAGGCAGCCTCTTTGCGTGATTGACATTGGCAAAGAAGGTGTTTAACTGCTCCTATAGTAAAAATACCTTTTGCTCTTCAGACTTGCTGAGACTTAAAACTTGAAGCTGGTCTAGTAAGCCTAAGGACATTACAACATATTTTTACTCAAACCTAGACATCCCTAAATTTTGGACCTTCAACCAAGTGAAAGATGAACTTGGCTTTGTTGCTGACGATTACGGAGTTAAACTGAGACTGGACAATAAAAATTATCATTCCAAGACATATTTATGAATTCCCATTATAAGAAAAAGTATGTGATAATAGAAAAATTGCTCCGATACCGATCTGCATGTAATTGCAAGTTGACTAACTAGTTCGATACCGTATCTGAAATGGGCTTGGTCTGAAAGCAGATTTGACTTATTAAGAAGTTTGCTTCACAGGTCTATCTACGATTGGGTTTTTAAAGCTGATGTTTTGTAATTAATCGTAAGGAAAGGAAAATCTGCCGATTGCGATTTAGTCCCAATCCGATGACGCAAATCCCCGCCTGCACTAATTTTGCTCTCAACAACCACTCTTTCCTTAGATGTTGTTCACAGCACCCAAATTCACCCTACTCCAACCTGCTTCTGAAATTTTCAGGTGCTCAGTGTAAATGTGCCGGCCAATCAGTGGTAAAGACAACTCCTTTTCTGTCAAGTTTAATAACTTATAGATACCGCTTTGGAATTTGATTCCGATTTATTATATATTGTATTTACTACGACCAGAGGGCATTACCCATACGCATTATCACAGTTGTCAAAAGGAGGTCCCCCGGGGTACAATTACTAGTGGACGAGTATGTACGCAAGCTTAGGCACTATTGCTCTGTGGATGATGTTCTAGTTCGATCCAATCCCAGAAATGCGCGGTATATTCATTTTTACATAACTTGTAATTTCTACTGAATTGGGAAGTTTTTACTTGTTTAGGTCTTGGAAATTCTGAAGTTCATCTTATGATGTAATATAAATCTTGATATTACAGGGATTCGAGGGCTCAGGTTGATGACGAGGATGCGGCAGTTATGAATCTTATAAGGTCTGATGATTGGGTATAGTCTTTACCAACATTGATGTGGTTTTTAAGGTTAATGATGTTTTTATGGAGACTTTTGTAGCCACTTAACGAACAGCAGTTGTGTTTAGATTGTGATGTTGGATGAGCAAGGACGGGATGTCAGCTCAGAACAGATGGCTGACTTGGTTGCAGATTCTGGGAACACGGTGCTGATTGTTTACCCTACAAGAACAGAACTTTTATTTGCCTAATGTGGACATCATTTTTATGTGTATGTTTTGTAGGGAGCTTCAAGGTTGTTGTTCTGCATTGGTGGACCTTACGGTCATGGAAAACAAGTGCGAGATCGAGCTAATGTAACGATAAGATTGTCCTCAATGGTTCTGAATCATCAGATTGCGCTTCTTGTTCTTGTTGAACAGCTTTACAGGTGGGTTTTAACAGTCTGCTGGATTATATACCATACATTTTTGGATTAGCTAGGCTTAAATGGTTGCTTGGTCATGAATCTGATAAAGGTTATCCTGTAGCTGGTATGTTAGCATGTTTCTTATGAGGTTATCTTTGTTTTCTGGGCCTTTCTTGTTTCATAGCTTGTCAATGAATAGAAAGATTTCGTTTGCATTTACTTACACCAACCGTTTGTCAAAACTGGCACGATAACATTATGAATCATCCCACTACTTGAGGCATGCCAAATCAAATTTATGGTTTGAAAATTTCATTTCTTGATGGAGAGGGTTATGGGAGATGGGATAATCTTTTGTCTAGTGATTCTTGAGATGTAGAGGATCCTGGTGAACTTGAAACTGGAGGTTGTATTCATCATTAGTCAATTCTGAAACTTGATTAGGTTCTTCATTAAATTGAAGTAAAAGGTTCACCGTCTTCATATTTCAGGTCATGGACTATTCTGAAAGGACAAAACTACCATCACTAGGCATTCACCATCTATGCTATTAAAGGTGTTTAAAGAGGAGAATTGAAGCAGAGCAGTTCTGTGTTCATTTGAGAATGCTCTTCTTTTATGAATGTAAACCCATTTCTTACATTATCAATGCTACATCTAGAGTCTCATATCTGCTTCATTTCAAAAGTTCTTGAACATTCTTTGACGACAAACCTAGGACTTTGACTAAGATTGGCATTAGTTAGTTCTTAGACACTTGATCAAAATTTAATAATAAACATGGAAAGTGCAAGCATCCCAATTTCCAGGGTTCTAAAATCTTTTTGTGATCAATGCTCAGAAAAATTGATCACAAAACACTAACTTGCCTCCTTTCATACACAATCCTTGCTCACCTACTGAATTAACTGTCTTACCATAACTGTATTTTAACGGCATCCTTCCCAAGGACTTGTGGAACTTCCTTATACAATCCCCTCTCCTCTTACGGTGCTCCCCTCTCCTACTACTTAAGCCCACCTCTTTTACGGTATCCTTCAACCTTAATCGTTTATCAATATCATCACGAACAACGTGATCGTTGTTACGAGGATCTCCCCAATCTCGGACTCTTTTTGCCCCAACCAGTATAGGCCCCACGTTTGTAACATCAGCAACCACAAAATTCATCAATATGTCCTCGCAATTCTGCATCTGATCAACGATCCTCCTCATTTCACCAATCTTAGCCCCTCCTCCGCAGCTGTACTGGAACAAATACTGGATCTTCAATATCATGAACTTGGTCAGCACGATCGAGTACTTGTCCGGATGGACGGTGTAGATCCAACTCCTTGATAATAAATCAATATCGTGTGATCTCGCGAAGAACCCAATCAAACGGTCAGGATTCGAGCTCCAAACTCTGAAAGCGAACTCCAAGGACTTAGGATCAACCTCCACGTCATCGTCGCAAATCAAGACGGCGTGGGTCCGAATGGAAGATCGAGGGAGAAAGCGAGCGTTGAGACTGGCAGATGATTGGCGAACGACAGTGATTGTTGATTGACCGAACGAGGAGAGGCTGAGATTGTGAGCCAATTCGGAAAGTGTTAGGGCTGACGTGGAGGGGTTTCCCCAGAGGACGAGCACAGCAGAGACGAGCGCCGAGGCGGAGTACGTGGCGGCGAGGGAATGAAGGAGGGGGATGCGAGACTCGGAGTAGCCGTTGATGAGGACCGTGATTTGATCGGATCGGAGAGTCCGTGGGTCACGCTGGTTGGCGGGATCACATGGATCAGAAGAAGCGAGGGTACGATCAAGAGGCAGAAAGAGGAGAAAAGCAATGAAGCACACTAGTGTCTTCATGGATGCAAGCCTGTGCAAAGCAAATACACTACTATTGCTACCGCTGCACATATTCAAATGACCCAGAGTAGATGGCAATTTTAGTAATTTGCGTTTCTAATCGAGGTAATATAAATGTAGTGTAACTTGATGATGACGTAATTGGATAACGTAACAGACTGCTTTGAGATTGGCGGTGGTTGTATGGAAGAAGTGAGATTATTCTAAGATGGCAACGTTTTCAATAGCTCCGGTCAAGACCCTCTGTTACTTCAGGATGTCGCCGACAATCACCAGAATGACAACGTCCAGGCTTTTCTTTAAGCCTTTGAGCTGCGTTAGTGTCCAGCAAGAGGAGAAGGTGTTTCTTTTTTCTTTTGGAATCATTTTTATATCATTAATATTGTGTGTTGAACTTGAACTAGTTTTGTTGGTCTGAAGAAGGTGGAGTCAGCGATCATGTGTGAACCTTGCAATGGAAAAGGATGGTTGGTTTGTGATTTCTGTAAAGGGGCAAAAACCAATGTTAAAGCCGACAACAAGCGTATCTACCGACGTTGTCCCTCTTGTAGAGCTGTAAGTAGTTCGTTCAACCTTTTGTCGTGTTAGTATATTTCGCTTGAAAAAAGGATGTTTCTTGTTTTCTAATCTTGGAATGACCTTGGAATTGAAATGTTGATTGGGTTTTTATGAGTGTATCAGATCAATCCTCTTATTATGTTTGACAGTGGATGAGGTTGGTCTGGATTCTTATGCAAAATGTTTTTAGTGCAGATTGGATATGCGTTATGTTCAAAGTGCAAGGTTTTTAAATGTGTAACCTTCCCAAACTATTGTGATGGTGAAGATCTTTCCTTTTGAGCCTATTGCTCTAACGATGAACTATGGAAGGAGTAAGGAGTAAAGAATCAATTCATTTCTTGAGGGGCATGTATTCAGGTTTCTGTCTTCTCCTTCATTGTGATTAATTACTTTCTCTCGATTGTTTTCCTTGAGAGGCCTCTTTCTGTGATCAGTTTTACACCATTCATGAAAGTAAATGGACATAGCTGAAATTGAAGATTGAAACGTTTCTCATCAATTATCAAATCCTGTACTTTTGTTACAGACCATATTCTGTTTCCTATAGGATAGAATTGTCAGGACCCAAGAGGCTTATGGCCCCTTTTCGTGTCTGTTTATATGGTTCAGAGGGTCCTTCATCACTCATGCGCGATGGTGATTATATGTTTTTTTTCTCTGTGTTGTCACTTGTATCAGTGGAGTTTCTGTTTCTTCTTATCATTAATGGCTACTAAAAGGTTGTTGTCCATGAATTGAAAGCTATGATTCATTGAAATGACCTGGATTTCTTCCCTGCAAACTGTTCAGCCAATAATAGTTTATGATTTAATCGCATCTTCAAGTTTGTGGTTCAATTGATGTCACTCTTATCACAGCGTGTGTATGCATTTTTTGTCTAAGCGTAAAGATGTAGATGAATCAAGGCTTTAAACATAACGTTTCGTCCTATCAACAAAACCTGAAACGTTTCAGCCAGAGAAACTTTGTTGCCTGAAACATTTCATCCAGGTGAAATGTTTTTATCCACGCGCAACCTTTTAGGCACACCTAGGAAACGTTTCATCGGCATGAAACGTTTCCACCACACCTCCGAAAATGTTTTGGATCTAGGAAACGTTTCTTATGCTTTAGAACATTTTTCTAATGTCATTTTCCTTGGTCTAAGTAATCAAATAAACTTCAGATCCAATAGCACCATAACCAAACCATCAATTTGAATTAGAAGTCATAACAATCTGGAGTTTGGATTTTAGTGCAAGTGATTGACTAAGCAATGCATTGAAGTACTGAATTAGTGGATTATGCTCCCTTATGAGCCAAAGCAGAAGTAGGGTTACATGACTTGAGTTCACATTCCTTCAAAGTAAAAGCATTTGCTAATATGATGGGCAGAGAGTGGGCTTGACAATGACTAAGTTGAATTAGAGGCAAATACTTGTCCTTGGACGTAAATTAAAGTGTCTAGCTTAATGTAACAAAATCCAACGAAGAACCCAAAAACAAGCAGAAGAATACTAATCTGGGACTCCCTTATATTTGGGCATTTCATTGTGTTTGGTATGATAGATGTAAGCTAACTCCACCCAAAAAATGTGCCTTAAAAAAGAAAATCATTGCTCAAGTTTTATAAATATTTATTATTCTTTTAAGTATTTTATATATAAATGTTGACATTTGTATCCGTCAATTCGGTTGATTCAATTGTAAAATCTTAAATCGGTCAATTTTTTGTTTAATTTTTAATTTTCTAGTTCAAATTTACTTTAATAACTCTTTTTTGTTAAAAACCATTTGATAGATTTTTATAAATTAAAATAAATCAATTAGTTTTTATTTAACAATATTTTTTAATTAAATTTCAATTTTATGACAATTTGAAACTGGTTGAATCTTCTAAACATTAAACTTCTCGTCTTATCATTTTAAAACATTCGTTTCAGTTTTTAAAATATTCCTATTTATATAACAATTTATTTCAATCAATTAATAATATCTTGAAATATATAGGGGCGTGTGTGTGTGTTTTTTTTGTTTTTTCTAGAGAAGGATACAGAGAAATGAAGTTATGAAGAAACGGCTGTCGTATATACATGGCATAAGTACGTTCAAGTCCCTCTTACACGTTTGTTCTCTGCACTCTCATGAGAAAGGCGTGCTTGCCCATTGCCTTTCTCTCTCTTTAGCTTTGGCTTCTCATCTTCTTCGCCTCTTTCCCTCCTGTCTTTGTCTTGTCCTCGTTCCTCTTCCCGATTATCTTTTTTTTTATCATTTTTCTTTAAAAAAATTAAACTGATTCCGTCAATTTAACTATTAAAAATTTGAATTATTTAATTTTTCGGTTCGATTTATGTTAATAATTTTTATTGTTAAAAATTAATAAATTAATAAATTTTTATAAATTAAAATTATTAATTAATTTTTATTTAATAATATCTTTTTAATTAAACTTCAAAATTTTAAAATATAAGGATAATTTATTTTAATTATATTTTAAATTGTTTAATTTTATTTAATCTTTAACCAATTTTTTCTTAGGTCCATTTTTTAAAATATTGCTTTCCTTTTAATTTTCACTCTTTCATTATATTAATCCCATTCGATTTATGTTAAAAATAATTTAAACTTTAATTAGCCAGTCAATTCAAAGATGTGAGTTCACATTAATTAAAGATATCATATGAAAAGCCCGTGACTATCCGATGCGAGCACATTTGTACCTAAGACAGTCACTATTTCGTTACTGCGTTTCGCATGTGTAAATTAAATAATGTGTTCTTGTACATTTTGTTTGATTACACATCCTTCATATCTTTGACTGAAAAATGGACCGCTGACTAGCTAAGGTATTTTGTTAAATTTAAGAAGCACATGTTTTTATGGGAATTTACTTTAATTTAATTACTTTAAAAAAAACACTAAAATTTTAATTTTAAATAATCATGGAATTCAACATTTTTTTCGAATCTAATTTCTTGTATTTAGCATAAACATTTAATATGTAATACTTCTCTTTTAGTTATTTAGCCTAAACACTTTCTTACTTAACCTAAACATTCTCTTGCAATAACTTGTTTAATTTATTTGCTTTTTTTTTCTTTTTTAATTTATTTACTTATTTTATCTTTTATTTTTTATTTTTTAACTTGTTTTATATTTTTATTTATACGTATTTATCTATCACAACCTTTCTACTATATAAGGGTAAGGCTGCGTACTATCAAACCTCCTCAGACTCCATTTTACTACGAGACTTCAGATTAGGTGTGATGATAACGATGATAAGTTAAAGATAAGGTTGCATACTTGTTGCATTCTTGGATTTGTTGTAAGTCTTGAACACGGCTTTCGGGCCTACAACTTGACTTTTCAGGACAGGTATACAGGAAAAGATCCTGCGAGGTCGTTTAAAATCGTAGGATTGTCATACCTTCAGGGTCTCTGAGCAATGACTCTTAACTTAACTAGAGACAAGAAGAGCTGAACTTTGCAGTTTATCAGGTACTAACTGATCTGGACACCATCAGATATATCCTTTAGTTATATTTTATATTTTATTTATTTATGTATTTATTGTAATTTTATTTACATAATAATTTAACGTGTCAGTTTTACTTATTTACTCTTTAACTTATATCACTCTTTTATTGTCATATCTGCATGTGAGTCTACCGGAAACAGCCTCTCTATTATACAAGGGTAAGGCTGCGTATTATCAGACCTCCTCAAATTCTACTTTATTGTAAAATTTCGGACTAAATATGATGATGATAGTGATAACTTGTGGACCTCTCTGGCGTGTATTAGCAAGACTTTTATTAAAATGCTGGTGTTGTTGAAAAAATAGTCTTAGGAATATTTAAGAATGATGTTTAAATGGATAAAAAGTGTCACATACTTATAAAAATAAAAAAAATGTAAAGGAAATAAACAAAATGATTAATTAATGTTGGAAATTTCCAATAACAATGAGATCGCTTTTATAGTAAAATAACCTTTTTTTTTTAAACTAATAAACTAGGAAAATAACCTTTTTCTTGTTGTCTTAGTGGGTTGAATTGGCACATTCAAACAAGTCTACACACATTTCTTGAATGTCTTTCTTTCTTTTTGGTCTTTCTATTTATTACTAAGGAAAAAGCATATCCATATGCACTCTAACCCTACAAAGTTAGCTCAGGAGGAACATAACAGAAGAAGTGAGATTTTAACATCAAGCTGAAGACAAGTAGTGAAGAGATGGGATGGAGGAAATATTATCTTGATGCGACACTTGTGCCTCTTGGCTTCACAATCAACATGGCTTATCATGCCTGGTTATGGCATAAGGTTCGAGTCCAGCCACTGTCTACTATCATCGGAACAAACGCCTCCGGCCGTCGGAACTGGGTATCAGCCATAATGAAGGTGTGTATGCTAGCTATTGGAATCACTTTCTCTCTAATGGGTTTATGGCATTTCTAGTAAACTACATATGCGTACACGGAAAACACAAAAATTGATGAAGTCTAATGGGCATCATCTAAATGAAGCAAAGAAGTTATGTTCGCCAACATATCAGTTAATTCAATTTGCAGGAAAAGAAAAAGAAAGAAACTTTCTATTCAATCTGCAGATTTGACAGGAGTTTGTTTTCTTCTGTAATTCTTCTCTCTTTTTTCACTTCAAAATCCTTATTACTGATCAGTGCTTACTACAAATGTTAAGGGAGGATAAGTGGTTGGTTGGCTTTCCAGGATTAGTGCAAGTCACGTCGAGCGATCTCATAAAGAGAATTATACGTAAAGACTTTTTCTTGTCTAACGAGCCAATTTGTGCAGGAAAACGACAAGAAGAACATATTGGGAGTCCAATCCTTTAGGAACTTGATCATGGGATCAACGTTAATGGCGACAACCTCAATGGTTTTGTCGACTGGTTTGGCAGCCATTCTAAGCAGCTCGTACAGCGTGAAACAGCCACTGAAGGACACCATTTTTGGTGCCAGAGGAGAGTTCATGGTGGAATTCAAATACGTAACCCTTCTAACCATTTTTCTCTTCTCATTCTTTTGCCACTCTTTATCCATCAGGTTTGTGAACGAAGTTGGCATACTCATCAACTCACCTCAAGACTCCATGTCCGTAGTGATCTCTCCTGGTTACGTTTCAGAGCTCTTAGAGAAGGGTTTTCTTCTGAATACTGTGGGAAATAGACTGTTCTATACTGCTATGCCTCTACTGCTATGGATATTTGGGCCTGTTCCGGTTTTCTTGTGCTACGGCATCATGGTCCCTGTGTTCTATAATTTGGATTTTCTGGTTAGGGATGGACAGGTGAAGGTGGATGCTAATGACGATATAGAGATAGAGATAGTTACTTAGGGGGCTTGGTTAACATAGGTAACGAGAATAAGAATAGGAATGAATATAATAAAGAATGAGAATGAAGTATAGCTAACAATGAATTCCATTCTTCTAGTAATCTATAGGTATGGGGTATTGCTGAAAATAGAGGAATGAAAGTGTTACCTCTGTTAATACCAAACATGAGTTTTCATTTCATACCCATATATTTCTCCCCGTTACTCCCAAACAAGTACCTCCGTAGTCATACTTAAGAACAATTTTTAATGTAAAATTTATGAGTAATGAGAGATTTTCTAAAAAAGATTTGAATTAAATTTAACATTATTTTATTTTATTTTTAAATATTTAAAATTGTTGACATTTAAATTTAAGTTTAATAATTTTTTAATTGAATTAATTATTTTTTTTTCTCTATTTCACGTCTTAAAATACACCATTTTATAGGAAAAAGTGTTTTAACATGTTTTTAATTAGAATAATTGGAATGAAAATTTTATAAGTAATTTTAAATTAACTAATTAAATATTGTCAAAATTATTTAATACTTAGCTTATTAAATTATTTATTTAACATTTGTTTTTTACAAACTTACCAAAGATTTATTTTTGTTGCCTAATTATATCAAACAATTGAAGTGATGGTTTGAAGTTCATCCCAATTTTCATTTACATAAAAGAAACTTTAAAGTTTGTGAACTCTTAAATTTGATGAAATGAATAAGCAAAAAGTAGAGATAGCATTTGGGTCTAGCCTACCTGGAAGTCAATGGGCTGATACATGTAAACAAAATGATGCCATTTTTATATTTTTATTTATAAAACATATTAGGTAGGGTCATTTGCAGATTAGGCTTGAGCTCGAGCTTGGACTCGCTGCCTTGGGCTGGGCCTCAGCCTCAGCAATAACAATTTAGCATGAACTCACCTTTTAAAGTAATTTTGTGTCCTTTCAATCAATAAGTTTGAGGTAAGGATAAAAATAGTTTAAGTTAGAATTGAATTTAGGGTTTGAAGTTTTAGATCCAAATAAATATAGAAATTTAGATTTGAGTAGTTTAAAATTAACTTTATTTTGACATCATCTTATATAATTCAAGCTCTAGTCTAAGTTGAAGTTTGAAGTTGAAAAAACCTTCAACCTCAAACCTCAACTTTAAATCTGATAAACTTGAATCGAACTTATTGATTTTGGACCGATTCATATTGAATCAGAACGGGCATTTCACCATTATTAATTAGATGATCAAATCTTGGTCTTAGAAATCCAAGAAATTCACTCTTCAGTTACATTAACATTAAATTTTGGAGTTGAATTCTCTCCATTTGCATCACAATCTAGCAACAAAATAGGTTGTCCAAATAAATCATATCCATATTCAAGCATGACTTATAAAATTCTGGTGGGCCTTTGATGGGCTTCACGTAAAAAAGAACCGAATAACTTAGGCCCAAACAAAAATACTAATTCTAAAAAATATAATAAATTAATAGCCGAATAACCTATTTTATTTCTCGGTAGAGGAGGACTTGAGCTCCTTTCGTCTTCTTCAAGGTAGGTAGCTAATATTTACTTCTCCTCCTGAGGTTGTCTCAATAGCATGCTGTTTAAGAGTGTTATTTCAAGGTTTGATTCTTTTCGATTCACGATTTAGGGTTTTGTCTTCCTTTTTAGTTTATCTTGGTCTTCGCATACTCTTAATTTTTTCGAAGCATCTAGATCTCTGAATTTTGCTTAGCTAGACGTTAAATTTATGGTGGGTTTTGTATATCACTATGATTCTTGTTTCTGCAGATCAATTCGATTCTTTCTTCATTTAGCTTTGTCATGGATTCTGCTTTTTGTTGTTTTAATTGGAAATGCTAATGGGCTTTTTTGGCATTCCGTGGTGTGGGGGTTGGAAAAATCAGTCTCTTTCGTTTAGTTTGTACGAGGATGGAATTTAGGGTTTCTTTTAAAACTTTTTTAGAGGCTAAATCCGGTCATGAATGAGCTGAATGTGGAAGTATTGTGCAAATTTCTGGTGTTTTGTTCGATGGTTTAAAGAGTTTATAGTATATGGTGGCGAGGTTGATGTTTGTGATTATAGACTTCAATGTAGCTCAATAAGCATGCTTGTGTTCTGCTTTTAACAATTCCTTTTGTGATTTGTACTGAATTATTTTTTGATATTTGCTGTGGATTGCAGTGCTGTTTGATTGTAACATACTACTGTTAAGTTGTTGGCTTCCACCAGCCTTGTTGCGGATTAACTTTTCTTATTTTTATGTTCAAATTGGATTTAGCAAGTTCCAACTTTGAACCCATTTGCCATGTTGTTTGGTTCATGATTTTCCTCCATCAAATTTAAGATAAGTTTTTGAATTTCCTGATCTCTTTATATCAAACAATCACGGTTTGTTATTTACAGGTTTTGAACTTCCTAGCATTAGCCATGTCGTCTTCATATCTCCCTGCAACAACAGAATCAATTTCTCAGGCTTTAGAAGCTAATGATCCCAATGAAGCCATTTCAATGCTTTATCGTGTACTTGAAAATCCTTCTTCATCTCCTGAAGCACTGCGCATAAAAGAACAGGCCATCACAAATCTTTCCAACTTTCTTAGGCAAGAGAATAGGGCTGAGGATCTTCGTGGCCTTCTTACTCAGTTGAGACCCTTCTTTGCCTTGATCCCTAAGGCTAAAACTGCCAAGATTGTGAGAGGAATAATAGATGCTGTTGCCAAAATACCTGGAACTTCTGATCTCCAAATTACCCTTTGCAGAGAAATGGTGCAATGGACTCGTGCAGAAAAGCGAACATTCCTTAGGCAACGTGTTGAAGCAAGGCTTGCTTCCCTTTTGATGGAAAGTAAAGAGTATTCAGAAGCATTGACGCTTATCACAAACTTGGTAAAAGAGGTGAGGCGGTTAGATGACAAGTTGCTCCTTGTGGACATAGACTTGTTAGAGAGTAAGCTGCATTTTTCACTGAGAAATCTACCCAAGGCAAAGGCTGCTCTTACAGCTGCAAGGACAGCAGCGAATGCTATATATGTTCCACCAGCCCAGCAAGGCACCATTGATTTACAGAGTGGAATACTCCATGCTGAAGAGAAGGATTATAAAACTGCTTACAGCTATTTTTTTGAAGCATTTGAGTCCTTCAATGCTCTCGAAGATCCAAGGGCAGTTTTTAGTCTTAAATATATGTTACTATGCAAGATTATGGTGAGCCAAGCTGATGATGTGGCCGGGATAATTTCTTCAAAGGCTGGTCTCCAGTATGTGGGGCCAGAATTGGATGCTATGAAAGCTGTCGCGGATGCTCATTCTAAGAGATCATTGAAGTCATTTGAGATTGCCCTACGCAATTACAAGGCTCAACTGGAGGAAGACCCAATTGTGCACAGACACCTTTCATCCCTTTATGACACACTTCTGGAACAGAACCTATGCAGATTGATTGAACCTTTCTCAAGGGTGGAGATTGCTCACATTGCTGAGCTGATTGAATTGCCTGTAGATCACGTTGAGAAAAAGTTGTCTCAGATGATTTTGGACAAGAAGTTTGCTGGGACATTGGACCAAGGTGCTGGATGCTTAATTATATTTGACGATCCGAAGACAGATGCTATTTATCCAGCCACTTTGGAAACCATTTCCAACATGGGCAAGGTAGTGGACAGCCTCTTTGTCAGGTCTGCCAAGATAATGGCCTGATCTAATTTCTTGAAATTTCTGTCTTCATGCTGATCTATTTGTTAAAGTCCTTCGGTGACGTTTTAGCTTGTGCTTTACAACTTATTTCAAATTGTCGGACCTTTGATGACGATGATAATGTTATAGTTGGGACATTGGTACGATCTCATGTTTGTTTGTTTGTTTTTTTTTTTGCCTGCTTTGCTGATTAAATACTATCAAAACTTATTAGATGTTACTATGTGATTCTAATTTGTTCATTTAAACTAGAAGCTGCCTTTCCCTTGTTGTGCAGATGTGTACTACTGGTGTTCAATCATTATGTTTAGTCACTTACACAAGTTTGCCATTTATTTCTTTTACTAAATTGATTGCCTTCACTTAGTATGGACCCAGAGGTCCTGACCGATCAACTCTAGAAGCATTGTTACTCCAATGCTAGGACTCTTGGGACCAGGTAATTGAGCTATTATTAACAAACATGCAAGACGCCCCTCTAAAAGTGGTCAAGAAGGCCATTTTGATTTTGGGAGCACTATATTGATATTCCACCCATAGGGTACCACCTCATCGATATCGAGGATATGTCGGGAATGGTTTTCCCTAAACTGATTATGTAATATTTTCGGTAGCTATCCTTTGAAAAAAAAGAGATTTGGGTTGGGTTTGGGTTTGGGTTTGGGTTTGGATTTTGGTTGAAACTCTTTTTTCTACCAGTTTGGGTTTTGAATTGGGTTATTCGATCCGACTTGATTTGAAGTTCAAATTTTTTGTTTAAAATGATATAATTAAAAAAAGTTTTGTTTAAAATGATTTAACTAAAAAAGTTGACGTTTTTAAAAAATTTTAAATTAAAAAAATTAATTTTGATCGGTTTGATTGAACTTTATAAGATTTTTTATTAAACTTAGACTTCGAAATATAATTATTGGGTTCAGCAAGTCTAGTAAAAATGTTTTGAGTTTAAATCCTGTTAAATTTATTTTTGTTTGCTGTTGGTTTGGTTCTTTTTTAATTAATTGAGTTTAAAAAATTGTCCAACTTTAAATTTGAGTTAAAATTTAATTAATCTTATTTTGGTATTTTAAATTTGGGATGTCAATTTTTTATAATTAGTTTAATTTTTTTTGTAATTGATGAGTTAAAAATTGTCATATTTAAGTTTAATTTGAATTTTAAAAAATTTATTTGAATTTGTTAAATTTAAGTCTATTTTCATAATTAATTGAATAAAAGATTCTTTAATAATAAATTCTAAAAAGATTATTTTAATTTCTCATAGTTAATTAAATAAAATTTGTTAATTAAATTTTTAAAAAATCCTATCAAATTGAATCATACCAAATGTAAAACCAAGCTTTCTTGGCTACACGAAGTGCCTTAAAGGGTTTCAAATCTTCTGTTCCGTTTTTTTATCTCGGTTATCGTCGAATCAAATTTGAAGTGGACTCGATTACGGTGATCAACCTACTTTCTTCTTCAGCAAGACGACTAATGATATTAAATTTCATAGTTCAAGGAATTAATGAACTGTTTGCTTAGAACTGGACTGTTGTCCCTCGCCATATTCAAAGAGAGCATAACAAGTGTGCTGATTGGTTAATGAACTATGCAGAACAGTTTGCGATAGGCCTGCTTATCTAGATACTACACCCCTTGAGTACCAATTTATTCTTCTCTGCCCTAATTATTGTATGGTTAGATATTCTTTAAAACACATGGGCAAGGAACAGGAGATTTAAAGCCGCCTTGAAGCTGTTTTCTTACAACTGAAGCAAACTTCGATAGGTGGAGCTGTAAAAGGCAGTATAAGTACACTTCTTCTTTTTCTTGATTGCTCTGATAATGGCGGCAACGTGGAGAAGAATGGAATGTAAGTTAAATGTATAAAGTTGGGTATTAGTACTCGGTCTGCATCTAAGACATGTAAAGATAAAGTTACAAAGAAGAGAAAGTGTTAATACAACTAAAAAATAAGCAAAGTAGGTGTAGTTGGGCGTGTCACAGCAAAAGCAACCGTGACTTTCTCACAAGGTCGGTGCGTGTCTAAATCAAACACTTCCTCCATTTGCATCCTTTTCCTCCTCCTCACTTTAAATAATTTTGCAAAATTTTAAGAGATTCAGTATTACGTAATTTTATTTTTTATTAATAAAAATAAATTAATTAAATGTTATTAATATAATATTTTAACTTAATTTTAAAATTCACTGAATTAATTTAATTTAATTTAAATTAATAATTTAAGATAATTATAATACATTATTAGTTTAAGTTATATTTAATTAATTTGATTTGAATTAAAAAGTTGCATAATATTCGATTATTTCATATAATATATATTTTGTCATTAATTTTAGAAAAAGATTTAGAAAATTTAAAACTAAAAAAATTCAAAATTTTCTTTCTAAGGTTTCTTATTCAAAACATTTAAAGCAATTAGAAAAGTTTCATTGTTTTTAATATACATTAAAGTAATTAGGTCGTTAGCTAGGGAAATTCGTTTCAAATTAGTGTTTCAATTATTTTGATAGAAAAGTTATGGTCCATTCGAGATGGTTTAATTTTTACGTAGGATTACGATTTTCGGCAAGTCGTTTTAGAATTTGATAGCATGGAGGCGATGTAGACGGTGACTTGTGGTATTATCTTTTCACATTTTCTATTTGTTTTGATTGTGGATATTCAAGCATTATTTACTAAGAATTGGAGTTGCTATATTAGGCATGTACTTCGTGAAGGTAATTTTGCAATAGATTGTTTGGCTAAAGTTTCAAAATTTCAAATTTAGGATGATATTTCTGAAGCTCTTTTCTTGATTGTATGGACTAATGTTTGTGGTTTTGCTTTCATAAGGTAGTTTTAGTTTTCTGTTAGTTTAGTTATAACAAAAAAAAAAGTAATTAAATCAATTTGGGCTTGGAGGAGAGGAGTAGTGAGTGACATTTTTGTAATTTAGTGAAAAGGAAGGTGCTTTTGTTTTAGAATAATTATTCTTTTACTCCCACAGGCAAATCAATACATCGAAAGTTGCTTGCTTCCGTCTCTATATATCACTCCATTTGCTTCACTCTCTTCCCTTTTCCCCCTTCCTTCACTCTCTCTCTCTCTCTGTCTGTAGTAATCGGTTATCCATAATTAGGCTAACTGTTGGGTCTTTCAATGGAGCAGAAACCAGGCGGAGGTGGAGACTTGAAGCGAAGCGACTCAGAACTTGCCCTTCAAGAGGTCATCAACGAGTCAGCTCTTGCTCCCGATAGAACCGCAGAAGAGTTCAAGACCCACGATTTTGCTCGGATTCAAAAAGACAACGAAATCGATGCCTTCTTTAGCGATGTTCTGCCCGGCGATCTCTTCAAAACTCGGGTTAGTCAATAATCACTCACTCAACTTTGTATGTGATTACGTGGCAAATACTATGGCTGATGAATACTGATTACGTGACAAATAAGTATAATGCGTTCATATGAGTGTATGTTTGTGATAAATCTTAAGGACAAAAACGTAATATTCTACATATGGTGATTTGGGTAAGCCATAATATAGTGAAAATGACTTTATTATTACGAAAAACGTGTCCACTTTTTAGAAATTGATAGTTTTATTATAAAAGTGAGATTGAAGATTATGGGCAAATTTGGCATTATAAGAATCATCAACTATCAATCAAACAAAGCCTACAGGGAGATAATATACTATATACATGGAGTTGGACGTAATTGCTGAGGCCAATCAGAAAGCGACGTCGTTTGAGGTGACAAGGACTAGCGATAATTGCTGGAAAGCTAATGACTTTATATATATATATATATATTAGAAATTCATAAATTTATTTATGATTACAGCGGCAGCCATCAAAATAATAATAATAATAATTTTGTTATAGATAAATTATAAAAAACTTAAAATTATCTTAATTTTGTAATACTAGGTTGAATTATAAAAAATTGTGTTAAAATAGTCGAATTTTTAATTTTTTATGAAAATATCTATGTTAAGTTTTTTATTACTGTTACTGATGTGACTCGTAGTGTCAAATTTTTCGTTACTGTTGTGACTCATTTCATAAATTTTTTTTACTTGTCTTGTGATTGTTAAGTATTCACTTTTTTTAAAATTAATTTTGTGTTTTATAATTTAATAAAATAATAAATAATTAGTTAAAAAAGTAAACACATGACACCAAATATCAAAATCTAAAATAATATTATAAAATTTAAGATAAATCAAGTGTTTTTTTTAATAATTTACCCTTTTGTAATTATCCCTTTAATTATTTGAATGATATGAGTTGGTGTTAATTGTTCAAACATTTTTGTTTTGTTTAGGAGATGATGAATAGTTTCTCATTTTGGGGAGCAGACCCTTTCCCATGGTGTCAGAATCTCCCCGGCAAGAACTCCAGGATTTCTGTGCCAATTGATGCTCAGTCGTCTGTTTGTGGTAATGACTAATTGGTCGATACCCAGGTTCTTAAATACCCATATAAGTAAAAATATCAACAAAACTAGATGATCATTCATTCTCAGGTTAACTAATCCTGTCAGGGATGGATTATAGATATTGTTTTAGTATGACTACTAATTTCCTGAATTTGATGTGGATGAACTGGAAATATTCTTCAGCTAGCAGTCCCATATCGGCCAATAACCCACAAGGAAGTGGTAATCAGACAAGGGTAACTACAAGTGGTTCGTCTCGTGAGCAATCAGATGATGAAGATGTGGAGATAGAAGCTGGTCCATGTGAACAGAGCACCAATCCTGTTGATGTAAAACGCATGAGAAGGTATGGACAGGGAATATGGTCTGTTGTACTAGATGGATATGAAGCCAATGGTTAAGAAAATGTGATTGTTTCCTTTTAGAATGGTTTCGAACCGGGAGTCTGCCAGACGATCAAGAAGAAGAAGACAAGCTCATTTGGCAGATTTAGAGTTTCAGGTATATCTAACAAGCACAGAACTTACTATGTCTGGTTAGTTGATCAAAGTTATCAAATTGATAATGACCGTCAAGAGACGAAACTAGAGGGATTTGATAGTTTGAATCTTTGAATGGGGCTTCAATTTGGTTTTCAATTCCTTTGGGACAGACTTGTTCAATCAGAACTTGACTGTTCATTTTGACTATGCGAAGAAGCAAATTCAGCATATGTGACATAACTAACAATTTCTTTGTTTTGGAGCTTCGGTAGAAGCACAAGAGTTGAGCAAACTTCCATTCTTGATTCTCAGGTCGAACGACTTGCAGGAGAAAACGCATCTCTCTTCAAACAACTTTCTGGTGCTGCTCAACAATACTCTGATGCAAATACGAATAATCGAGTGCTTAAATCTGATGTTGAAGCTTTGAGGGCCAAGGTATACATCAAACGATTCTGTTCACTTTTTCTTTCCTAAATCTCCCATTTCAATCGGAGTTATGATTTAGCTTCTCATGATTGAGATTCTTAATCAAGGTGGAAGCAGCTTACAATTAATTGAATGCTGATAAGAGTTGAAGTTTGTTTGTGTGAGGAATTTGTTTCACTGAATGTTAGAGGTAATTCACATTTTCTTATTTGATTTCAGGTGAAGTTGGCAGAAGACATGGTTACTCGAGGATCAGTAACTTGTAACTTGAATCAGCTTGTCCAAAACCATCTAAGTTTACCACAACTTTTCAATAATCATGGTCTATGTAGGCCGGAAAATGTCTCATCAACCATCAGTGTCCACGGAGACGATTCGCAATACACCGGACTGACTACTTCTAGTCAGAACTTTGGATTCGGATTAGGAAATACCGACATCAATAATGCCCATGTCAATACTAGTGCTGTAACTAGTGAACCTGTGAGTTGTGTTTCAGAGATATGGCCTTAAAAATCTCCATCCCTACTTACTGTCCATTCATATGCAGATATGGTTACTAGCTTTCTCGTTTCTGGTTTCTCCACAATAGTTAGTATCAATGTTTGTTTTAGTAATCTTGTTATTCACAAGAAAAGATTCAAGAACTTGATTGCTTAGTTCCTGCATAAGCTTTTATGTAATTGAATTTGAACTCTCAAATCTCTTTTGGTGAGAATGATTTATATACAATTGCATATGTTCTTAACTCATCATCAATTCAAACTCGTTAAAATCAACCTTGCCATCCAAATTCAAGTCTGCAACTCTCAACATGTTCTGAATCTCTTTAATATCCCAACCTTTGTCCAGTCCCAAGCATTGCAACACTCTTTTCAGCTCCACTGCATCTATGTATCCGTTTCCATCCTCATCAAATATGTTGAAGGCTTGACGCAACAGTTCATGGTGGCCCGTACCGTTTTCCAAGCTGCTAAGCACCTCCTCCACTGGAACTCCGTCGTCTACGGGGGTTTCACTGTTTACTTTAACAGAACCAGGCTTGCCCTTTTCTTCTTCTTCAACGTACATCAAACCCAGCTGCTCCACCACTCTTCGAGCTCTCTCCTTCTTTATCTTCCCATTGTTCTCCATTCCAAAAACGGAGGTCAAAGCTGTGACCATGAAGTCATCAGCGTCATGTTCATGATCATGATGATGATCTCGTGGCTTGCATGATGGATTTGGATCGGAGCCATATGAGCTCGACCTTGGAAGAACTCCTAATGCTTGCGCTATATCTCCAACCAATCTAGAGCACACTCCAGTTATCCCCATCATCATAAAGAAAATCAGACAATCAAAAGCAGAGATTGCTATTAGCATAGAACACAAGAAGTGAAGTGCTTCTTCTGCTTTTCTCCAGTCTCCACTTATTATATACTGTGGATCTAATGAAAGAAACCCTCCATATAGAAACAAATAACCTTAATGCCACTGTATTCCATGATTTATTTTATTATTCACGTTGGATCTTAGAAATGAATTATCTGACATTGTGAAGCTGGCAATTCTCTTATATAAAAATGGCTGTTGGTCGGTTTGTGCACTGTCCGTGCAATTATTTCTGTATTTGCTCAAATATAATAATACATTTGGTTGCTTCTAGTTTTCAGAATGTACGTGCTTGCGAGTGACCTAATACTTTGTCAAATGGTGCTCCAATATTATACACCTCCACCAAGAAATAAACATATAACCAAATGTATCAGTAAGATGAAGCTTTTAATACAGATGTTGGAAATCTCAGAAAATGAACCTTAAATGATTCTCCTGCTGTGTGACAGGGCACATGAACCTGAAGAAACCGTGTTTTCCAGGTGTGTTAAGAATGTATATTTTATCAATTTTAAATGATACATTGGGACTCGATACATTCATACTTTAAACTGTATTCTTTAGGAAACTTCAGTGTCACTAAACATGGAAGTTTCGAGTTCGTGTTAGCAACTGTGTCAGGCTGTTCCTTATTGAGACTTAGCTCAGGTAGGAGCACAAGCCGAGATGGATCATCTCTGATGCCGTGTTCAGATGGATTTTAAGTTTCCAAATCTTTTTTAGCTCCAACCCTTAATAATTGGTACAATGAATCTCGTGTTTGATTAGTCGTTATAGCATCAATGAACAGTTAAAACGATTTTTCTTGTGACAGCACCTAGAGGCATTTGATTTACTGTTACAGAAAGAGCAAACTGTTCCTGGTATTGCAAAAACCAGTGGATCCTCTCATGCCCGAATGTCCAAATCCAGTAAATGGATCCATTGCATGATCTAATCCTCTTAAACCCAAGTCCCAAATCACCATCTGGCATGACCAAATTTCCATACTCATCCACACCAATGAATGTGTCGTGAATTCTGAGGTTACTGAATATCCTAATCATGTTATCTCTGTATGTATAGTCCTCAGACCTGGAGGAATTCCTATGTATGGTTCACCGTTGATTTTGAGCGGTTGAACAATTGCTTCTTGAAGGATTTCCCGAAACGTCTTCCCGGATACATTCTGTTTTCAGATGTATGGTTTAGCTTTGGCACATGATGAACCTGAAAACATAAGAACAAAGCTATGATTATAACAGGACTTTATTAGATCTTCTTCATTTGCTCCAAATTCTGGTCATATTTTAGCAACACGTTCATTGAGCTGGAAGTTTTTCTTTGATCCAAGTTCTTATGTTTTGTTTTTCTTATATTATCCCTGATTTAAGCTAAAAAATTATCAGAAGTAACTTCAAATTCAGAGGAGGTGCAGACCTGAATGCCAGGCATTTAACCATCGTTTTTCAGCTAAACTTAAAGTTGCCTGAATTTGGCCTCCACATCATAATCGACTTGATGAATCCATTTTCTATGTTTCTGGAGGATTTATGAGTTTCTACACTTCAACAAGAAATCAATAAAAGAAGCAAAAATGTGAAAAACAGAATAGTTTGGTCTGACAAGTCTTGTGTTAAAAGATATGTGGACGTCTGTTAATCATAGAACTTCGGTTCTTCTAGTACAAGACTGTTCCTAACTCAAAATTACACAATATTTATGTGAATAACTTGCGCCTTCATCCAAAATTTGGAATGTATAAGAACGGAATAAAGTCTCTGTAGATTGGTTTGGAATTCTGAAATGTTTCTTGCTGTAAGATCTTCAATTAATCAAAATGGTCTTGGTAATCGACTCTGTATCAGGTTTGTCTTCTTCAGTCATGGCTGTGTAATGCTCATGGAATGGGATATTTAGCTCTGAGCAAATGAGCTCAGTAATTTTTCTTGTCACACCTCCTAATGACAGTTTGTTTACAGTCACTGCAATGGCAAGCCTCTCTTTGGTGTAACAAAAACCAGTTGATCCTCCCATTCCCGCGTGTCCAAACCCAACAAAAGATCCATCCCTCAATCTCATCCTCCTAAAGCCTAATCCAAATGCTCCATCCGCCATGGCCCAGTTCCCATACTCACCCAAACCTAAGAATGCTTCTTGAATTCTTGGATTACTGAACATCGCCCTGATGGATTTGCTTTCTTTACCATCATCACCAGTTTGAGTGCTGTCAAGCCTGTCATTACGCTTCAAATCATTGGAACCTTCCACCTTGTGTTCATGAAAGTTTGTGTTATTTTCATTAGTAACAACCTGATTCTCTTCTTCAGGAATATGAGGGTGGCTACCGAGGGGCGGCTTCGATAAATTGGAATGTGAAGGTGGAACCACACCTCCATCGACAAGCGCTGCATAGTATCGGGCAAGAGCACGGGCTGAGCAATGGCCATTAGCAGCAGGTAAAATGGCCTGACGAATTTGGAGCAAGTTAAATAAAGAAGGTACAGTGGTCATTATTTCAGCAATGATTTCAGGTTGAAAAGAGGAAGGGAGATCAGGACGTGATTTGGATTGTGATATCTTGCTCACATCTTCTGTATCTGTTGATAGAACAGCTAGTCTAGATTCCACTCCTAGTCATGGAAGAGAAACATAAAAGCCAGGGTTAGATGATGGATATAATAGCAACCAAAGTATAAAATTTTCCAGAATTTGGGTCCAACCTGGAGGAACTCCAATATATAGTTCACCATCGATTTCCAGGGGATGAACAATCGCTTCTTCAAGAATCTCCTGAAATTTCTTCCCTGACGCATGCTGTTTTTTTCCAATTACACGGCAGCAACAAAGTAGAAGGTAAGATTTCTCTTCAGCAAAAGAACACAAAGATAATTTGGATTTCCCAAGGCATAACCAAAACTGCAATGTGTCTAACAGACTTAACACACGATATTAAGAGCAGGTCTGCTACGATGCAGCTTTAATCCTGAAACAAAAGAAAATGAGATGATACCTCAATCATTCCACCACATAACCAGCCAAAGGATTGGTAATGATACAACTGTTGCTTCCCAGGTTCAGTTTCAGGCACTGATTGAACAATTCGATTCAGGCATCCATCCCAATCAGCCATGAGCAAACGATCTTCACCTTCTGCAAGGGCAAACCCATTGTGCAGCCCAGATGTGTGGTTTAGCACATGATGAACCTGAATAACAAATAGGGTATCTACAATTTACTATAAGTCTTCAAATTTGTGATTATATGAAGAGACATGACAAGATTTCATACACCTTTATGAGATCTTTCCCATTTTTTCCAAATTCTGGCCATATACTAGCAACATTTTGATCAAACCCTAGTTTTCTGTCAAACAAAAAAACCAAAAACTCACACAATCATTCCATACAAAAAAAGCTATTCTACATAATTCCTTCATTATCATACGATACTTAAGTACCCCTTGTCAACAAGCCAGTGCATCATTCCTGCTGTGATACCCTTTGTTACAGAAAAGACTGGAAAAAGGGTATCGGGCTGAACAGGGCGAGGATCATCTGGACCAAGCACACCCGCTGAAGTATCAATTATCACCTTTCCATCTTTGTAGGCACAAACCTTAAGACAAGCATTAAAAAAGAAAGAGAAACTTGGAAATTTTCTTATCATCATCAGATAAAAAGCCAATTTTCTTATACGAAATCTTAAGAAACTTGGGAAATTAGAACTAAATAAAACATCAAAAGCAACCCAGAGAAAAGTGCAGACCTGAACACCAACTATTTTACCATCATTTCCCAGCTCAATTAAGAGCTGCCTGAGTTTTGCCTCCACATCAGAATGGACTGGCGTGTCATGAATCCAGTTTGCATCTATCTTACTCATGTTTCTGCGCGCAATTCAAACAGAAAAAGAATAACAGAATAAGAGTTTCCCAAAACGTAAAACGTACGTTTGGTTCTTGACGATGTCCGATGGATGCAGAACACCAAAGGGTCAGGGAATTTGACGAACAGAATTCAAACTTCAAATCCTAGAGAGTCCGTTGGTTACGTCGCACAAACAGCATCTCTAGACTCTTGTCTGAGAGGAACACGTGTGGATGTATAAGCTCGATAGTCGATACTGAAGCTCCAATGTTGCTGGAAAGGACAAGATATACAGCATAGTAGTTGTCAGGTGGCACACGGAGACGGAAACGGAAACGGTGGAATTGATTCGTACTTGTCTACCACTACTTGTATAAATGATATAATTTAAATAAATACACTTCAAAGAAGGAGCCATAATTTTTTTCTCCATTTTATCGTGTTTTTTTTCTGTCTCATTAATTTCAGTCATTTATTTATATAAATTTTATATGTCATTTATTTATATAAGTTTTGTGTGAGTTCTGCATAAATAGATGGCTAAAATTTATAAAACAATATAAGGACAAGATAAAATAGACAAAAAAATCTCATCCACAAAAAAACTGAATGATGAAAAAAAATAGATTGATTTCGTTTAAAAGTATTATAAAACACATATATGATAAGCATAAGATAATGTAGTTAAGAAATTAATTTTAAAGAAATTAATTTTAAAAAGGAAAGTAATTTTACTAAAAAAAGTACTTAAAGCAAATAAATAGAATTACTATATAGAGATAACAATATAATATGTTTATTTGAGGATGGAAACAACTTCATCAACACATAAGATTTACAAATAATAATATCGATTGAAAAACTTAATCGGTTCAACAGTTTAATTATAAAAATTTTGACCCATTTAATTTTTTGGTTCTATTTATTTTAATAACTCTTGTTATTAAAAAACAATCAATTTATTAATGAATCGATCAATTTTAATAAATTAAGAAGCTCTTATAAATTAAAATCAATCAATTAATTAATTTTTATTTAAAAATATCTTTTTTAATTAAACTTTAAATTCTTTGACAAGTAAGAATCATTCTTTTATTCATATTTTAAATTCTTTAATTTTGTTTAATTTTTAACTAATTTTATGACAGTTTAATATCAATTCAATCTTAAACCTATTCAGTGCACAATTAGACTTATATTTCGAATCCAACCAGCATCATGCTTGTCATGAAAGTAAAATTTGCAAAAATAAAAAAAATCATTTAAGTGAAAAGCAACGAACATGAATCCCTTCATAGTAAAACTAGATGAGTTTTTTTTTTCTTTTTTTTCTCTTTACTTGAAAATATCAAAGTTAAAAAGATCAATAAAACCCATAAAAAAATTAATCCCTCACCTAATTGAAACAAAACACAAACATAACTTCATCAACAAAACCCCTCACCTGATCTGTTGGGATTTAATGCTACTGATCTGTTATTATTTAAACAGAAACTTGACAAAGATTTGTTAACCTTTTACAGATATGTGAACTTGCAGGAAATTAAAGAGACTTGATTTTACTTGGTTCGATAGTTCTTGACTATCTACATCCAAGGTTCCCACTTGACAGTGGTGTAGGAGATTTCACTAAAGCAGAAGAAAATGGAGAAGAAGATACAAAGATTGAGTGTTCTTCTGGAACACCTGCAATAAGAGCCTCACAAACTCTCCAGTACCCAAAACAGGTTGGTACTCTAGCACTCTTTGATCTTTTTCCCTCACACTTATTTTTGCACTCTCATAAATTGAATACAATGAAGATAGATGATTGACGTTTTTCTGTGTTGTGTGTGTTCTGTGTCTGAAGCCTTTGTGTTGCCTTTATAGCTGCTGAAAATTGAAGATGCTTTCGGCTGTGTTTATTTGCACCTGCTCTCCTCCATGTGCCTATCATGTGAGTTTTAAGTGACTCCCTCTATGTCTACCCATTTTAAATGCTTCTGAAGTACTTCAGTGGATTTTGTAATATTGAGGTTGATTAATAAAAGATACGGCAGTGCTTTGGTTAAGTTGCTTCTGAGTTGAATAGTCAACCTCGTGGGAGTGACTTAAGTCACTTAACCTTTTTTACTTCAGCTGTAAGGTGTCACGTGAGTGAGGCTTTTTATCTAAGTTATTTTGTCTCTGTCCATCATCGAGCTCTCCATTTCCGACTCCTTCATACACCAGCAAACACATGCTTCTATTCTTCATTCTTCTTGCATTCTTGTATTTGTTGCATCTGAGGTGAATATGTTGGATTACATGTGATTTCTACCACAGGTCTATACTCTGTCCATTTATTGGACATGTTTTATATCTTCCTTAGTTGTTGTCAGGACTTACCTTGGTGAAGGATGATTTATGGAGTGTCATTAAACTATTACATATATGCAGGAGAGATGCTTGTTGGGCCTACGAAAACTCTATTCATGGATAAGATATCAACAGGTTTAGATAGCTCCACAACGCATCAAATCGTGAGGTGCTTGCAACAGATTGCCCACCTCACTGGAGCCATAGTTTTCATGTTCCTACTTCAGCCAGCTCCTGAAACCTTTCATGTCTTTGATGATGTTTACCTTTTAGCAGAGGGTCAGGTCGTCTATGAGGGTCCAAGAGAGCATGTTATCGATTTTTTTGAGAGATGTGGATTCAGATGTCCTGAGAGGAAGGGGGTTGCTGATTTCTTGCAAGAAGTAAGATAAAAATGAAAACTTTTCTGTTAATATGACCTGTACAGAAAGTAGCGAAACTCTCTATTCATGAGCTGTGTAACAGGTGACTTCAAGAAAGGACAAAGAACAATACTGGGCAGACAAGAGTAAACCATACAGATATGTATCAGTCCCTGAATTTTCAGAGATGTTCAAAAGATTCCATTTGGGAATTCACCTCCAAAAAGAGCTCACCGTGCCATTTGACAAGTCTCAATGCCACAGAGCAGCTCTAGTGTTCGACAGATATTTTGTTCCAACCATGCAATTGTTCAAGGCTTGTTGGGACAAAGAATGGCTACTAATGAAGAGAAACTCAGTTGTCTATGTCTCCAAGACGATACAGATTATAATCTGTGTTGTTATAGTGTGCACCGTGTTCTTGATGTCCACAATGCATACCAGGAACGAAGATGATGGTGCAGTTTATATTGGTGCACTTTTGTTCAGCATAATCACCAACATGTTCAATGGTTTTGGTGAACTTGCACTGATGATCACGAGGCTTCCTGTGTTTTACAAGCAAAGAGGCCTTCTGTTCCATCCTCCATGGACTTTCACTCTCCCAGTTTTCTGCTAGGAATTCCCATTTCAGTTATGGAATCTATTGTTTGGGTGGTTTTGACTTATTACTCCATTGGATTTGCTCCTGCACCTAGCTCGTAAGGCTCTTCAACCTTCGTCCCACATGAGATAACTAATGACATTTCAGGTTCTTCAAGCAACTTTTACTGGTCTTCCTGATCCAACAAATGTCTGCTGGAATCGTTAGGCTCATTGCTGCTGTTTGCATAACCATGATAATTGCAAACACTGCAGGATCTCTTGTCCTCCTTGTTATATTTTTACTTGGAGGATTCATCCTACCAAAAAGTTAGTATCAACCTAGAGAATGGATGTTAACTAGTTTATAAATACATATAACAAATTGAAAGATGATATAGGTTTATCTCCCATCTCAATAGCTCTGAGCAATAGCATAGAGTTTAACTACATTTGTTGTTAGGAAATTATACTATTTCCACACTACTAGAAAGCTAATAGAACAAACACACACAACACAAAATTTGATAACAAAGTTCGGCCAAATTGTGCCTACGTCTCCGGAGCTACTGCACATCCTTTTTATTAGGGAGAAAAACAACACTTACAAGTGTTTACACTCAACACTCAACTCGCTAGTGTTTTCACACACTC
>JANITX010000003.1:58130406-58143538 GCA_027564395.1 Erythroxylum ulei | reverse complement strand
TGTTAGAGGATCCATAGGAGTGATCGAATTCATTATGGGCCCTTCCACTGCCAAATTGTCTTCCAAAACCCAGTAGGCGAAGCATCTTCCTGATCCATGATCATTGAATAGGCGGATACTGTAGTGAACTGCCCATTAGCCGAATTTTCCCAGATTAGTCGATTAGGGCCTAAGTAATGCTTAGGCGGTAGTATACCTGCTATAGTCAAGCAAATCGAGTAAGGAAGCAGATCTTGGAATGCATCCCATTTTTAATTATCGACCATGTCCATAAAGTGTTGAGTGCGGAGAGCTATAGTTTTGTGGGGGATATGAGCCACTGCATGGCAGATAAGGGGGCCCAGTCGTTAGCCCGGGGGTTTATTTAAATATTTTCGCAAGGAAGATGAAGAGAAGAAAAGGGGATAGGGTAACCCTATCTATTTTACATTTATATCCTTAACATAGAATTATTAATTTTGAAAAAAGTTGATACAAGTTGCTTGTTAAATTGTTACCTATAGTGCAAGATATACCAAAAAACAATTATAGAATCCACATGAAAAATTTTATGCTACATAAATAAGATATTATATTGCGAATGTCAGATTTATAATGTGACTATCAAGTATATAGTAATGTTATGCCTTAATTAATTGTCTGCACGTTATGTTCAAAATTTAGACCTACGTAGTGATGTTCTTGTTATAAATGCTACATCAGAAATTTACTTGATATAAATTGAATTAACATAGGTAGTAGATATGCCAAGCTTTCAATCATTAGTTTCCCTGGTACCCTTTTTTGTTTTATAAAAAATAGAAAACGGTAATAAGGTAAAATAAATTTCACGTGAGACAAAAACCGAAGATGGAATTTTAAAAGCTTATGATAAATTATAAACAAATAAGATTGAAAAAAATCGACACAGCTAATGTTTTTGATGATATTGAGTCAATGTATTTCTTTAATCCGTTTCATTTTTAATTTAATTTCTAACTTGAAATGTTTTGGAATCCTTTTAACAATTTGTTTCTTTGCATTTCTAGGAGGAATCTATATGTGACCATCATTTCATCAGTCTCGGCAGCAACATTTGTAATTTAATGGCCCTACAATAATGTGATGTTTGGTTAGTTCTTTGAGTTTATGTAAACAGAACACTTAATCAAGCTAGTTTTGTGCGTCTTATGAGCTGATGATGCTTTTCAAATTCCAACAAGGTTCAAGTTGATAATTAAATTTGGCTCATGAGAATTGTAATGTACCAAGATATAAGAGCAATAATTTTTCTTACGATACGATTCTCTGCCTTGTTTTTTTTTTTAATGCTAAAAAGGCATAATATTTGAACAATAAAACGTGGTACTAATGCTGCTCCCAGGTGCCTAAGCTTGTGTACAGCCAAGTGCAGGGTACGAATGTGGGTGTTCTAGCACTTGCCATCATATTTTCCACCAAGCAAAAGGTTCTTAGGTTGTTAGTTTATGCCCTTGTAGTCTGCTGCTATAATTTATGTCTAACATTATTGTTTAATTAATAAAGACATTCTTTATGTTAATATATTATGTGGATTACATTTTATGTTTAAACATTCAAGGTAAAATCTTTGAAATAATTACTGTGTAATTGAAATTATAAAGAGATCATAAATTTGATAATCAATTTGCATTTATGTATTATTGCCAAATTATTTTTAGTTGTAGTCTCATAAAAAATGAGATATTGATAAAACGATAAAAACTAACAAATGTTATATTTTTTTCTTATGAAAAAAGTAATTAATCTCATAAATTAAAGTATGGAGATGCTTAAATTAACGTGTGGGCGCTTATTATAGAATAAGTTCACTAACAAATTATGAGGATCCCAAATGAAATATTACTTATGTGTCTATAGATTTCTTCATTATAATAGATATATAATTGTTCCTCAGACTTGAAATTACCAAGGTATCTTACGTGAGAATTAATGTGTCTTAAGGTTACCTATAACTGGCCTTATTTAGGGTAGGTCAGTTGGTAGTATTTAGATGCAATATAAATAATATGGAGATAATTGAGTAAGTCGATAATTGAGTCGTCACTCTAAAATAATTAGAAAGAATATTTTACTATCCCTGAATAGTATTGGAGAATCACCAATGGCTTGCGTCACCGTTGGTGAGTTGCCATCTGCCTCTAGTGGCAGTTGTCGTCGTTGGCAAGGGTAATATTCGCCCACAACTGAAGTTAGATGGAGGAGATGGTGGAAATCTAATAGATGAGGCTTGCGGACGAAAAGCAAGAAGCACCAATGATAGAGCAGAAAAGCGACAACAAGAGGTAGAGACAACATTGTTGGGCGCAGCGGGTGTATTTTGTGAAAAGGAAAAATAAAATGAGCAAAATGGATACAGAATATATTTAACGTGGTTCACCCTTAACTGTGGACTATGTCCATAGACAAAACTCAGAATATTTCTTCCATTATTACAAATAGTAGGTATACAGAGATAAAACCAAAATAGTAGCTCACAAGGTGTTTCCCAACCTAAAAATATTAACCTCACTATTTTGTCACTCACCAACCCTTTAGGAAAATTTTTCCTAACTTTAGAGCATTTGATTTGCTCTGGTTTCTCTCTATTTTTCTATATGTTGTATGTTTTGTTGAAGCAGGAAGTGTCTTATATAGGCACTCCGTCGCGAAGGCAATTGTCTTTTTTCCTTCTTTTCAACAAATGTTGCATTTGTTGAAATCAACAAATACTGCATATTACGGCTTCAACAAAAGCAGCATGTTCTTCCATTCAACAAAAGCAGCAGCATACGGCGGTGCCGCAATTATGGGATGGAGTCCCTCCATGTGAGAGGGACCCATATCCATCAAATCTCCCCCTCCCGATTACATGGAGGGCTCTATCAAGCCTGCTACTGATCGATAGTACTCGAACTTCCCTTTTGGTAGAATCTTAGTTAACATATCTAATCCATTTTCATCAGTATGGATCTTTTCTAACCGTAATTGTTTCGTTTCCATCACATCTCTGATCCAGTGATATCTCATATCAATGTGTTTTGATCGTGAGTGAAACGAGGCATTCTTACTAAGGTGAGTAGCGTTTTGACTGTCACAAAATAGCTGATACTGTTCTTGCTTGATACGAAGTTCATTAAATAACTTCTTCATCTATAGCAACTCCTTACAGGCTTCTGTTGCTGCAATAAATTTCGCTTGGACTTCCATGCCACAACTCCCCCTGCAAAGGTAATCAAGTAACCTGATGTATACTTTCTTGAGTCAATATCTCCAGGCATATCTGCATCTGTGTAACCAGCTAACACGGGTTCTGCTCTTCCAAAACATAAGCATATTTTGGATGACCCTCGAAGATACCTGAGAATCCACTTGACTGCAGCCTAATGTTCCTTTCCAGGATTTGAAAGGAAACGATTCTCAACTCTAACTGCATGAGCAATATCTGGCCGTGTACAAACCATGACATACATCAAACTTCAAACTGCTGAAGCATATGGAACTCTGGACATTTCTTCCTTCTCTTCTCTATAGAAGGCACTCTCTAGAACTCAATTTAAAGTGATTAGCAAGAGGATAACTAACCGTTTTAGCCTTGTCCAGTTTGAATCTCTAAAGTAGTTTATCAATGTACTTCTCTTGTGACAACCATAGTTTCTTGGCCTTTTTGTCTTTGATAATCTGCATACCAAGAATCTGTTTTGCTGATCCCAAGTCTTTCATGGTAAAAGACTTATCCAGCTGTTTCTTCAGATTGTTGATTCTTAAAACATTCTTACCAACAATCAACATATCATCCACATAAATTAATAAAATAATGAAATCATCATCAGAGAATTCCTTCACAAATACACAATGATCTAAAGTAGTCTTCTTATAGCCTTGCTTCCCCATAAAAGACTCAAACTTCTTATGCCACTGTCTTGGTGCTTGTTTTAGACCATATAGACTCTTCTTTAGTCTACAAACATAGTCGTCTTTCCCCTTTTTCACGAAACCCTCTGGCTGCTCCATGTATATCTCTTCTTCCAAATCCCCATATAGGAAGACAGATTTGACATCCATTTGTTCAACCTCTAATTTAAAACTTGTGGCTAGCCTTAGCATTGTACGTATGGATGTCATTTTCACCACCGTGAAAATATCTCTTCAAAGTCAATACCCTTCTTTTGGCTGAATCCTTTGACCACTAATCTTGCTTTGAATCGAGGATGGTCATTGTGTTCTTCATGCTTGATTCTGAACACCCATTTATTCTTCAATGCTCTTTTTCCTTCTGGTAACCTCACCAGCTCGAATGTTTTATTCTCATGCAAGGATTTCATTTCGTCTTGCATGACTTCTTTCTAGTTCTTTTTGTGTTCATCATTTATGACTTCATCAAAGCTTTCTGGTTCTCCCCCGTCAGTCAACATTACATACTGATCAACTGGATATCTAGTGAATGGTTGTCTATTTCTACTAGATCTACATACTGGGACTAGAGAATCTTCAGGTGCCGGTGGTTGAATGTGAGCACCATCATCATCCTCTAGTTCAACTTCATTGGGAGCATCTACATTATCAGCTTCTAGCTGATCATTCTTCACTTCATCTCCAACTTGTCTAGGCACCACTGTTGGAGGATTCAATCGGAAGCTTGTTGAGTCATCATCAGAGCTTGGAACTTCCTTTTCCGCCTTGTTGATATCTTCAATAGTTTGATCTTCAACACGCATAGGATCACGACTCCTGATAAGTCTTTTACGCCACAAATCAAATGTATTATCATTCTCCACTATATTGACAACAGTACTGGAGAGCTTTGCCTGCATCATATACAGTCTTGACTGCTTCTGATCTCTGGCTACTACTAAGGAGCCCCTAGTAAGCTTCCATTTTTCGTTTCCAAAAGTATTTCGGAAACCTTCATCATTTAGCCTGTTTATAGAAATCAAGTTTAGACGCATGTCAGGAATATACCTGACATCTTTCAGCAACAGTCTTGAACCATTCGCTGTCTCTAAAGAAACATCTCCTTTGCCAACAACATTTGACAGATTTTCATTTAGCATCTTAACAACGCCATAATTCCCAAGTGTGTAAGATGAGAAAAATTGTTTGTGAGATGTAACATGAACAGTAACTCCGCTGTCAACTATCCAACTTGTTTCTTGTGACACTTGGCTGACTATCTCTGTATCAATAACAATGTTAAATACATCATCAATGTTACCTTGTTCATCATCACTGCTTTCTTCTTTCTTCACATTTTTGCCTTTTTCCTTCTTCAACTTTCGGCAAAATTTCATGATGTGGCCCTTCTTCTTGCAATAATGGCATTTCACATTTGCATATCTGTTTGACTTTCCTCTGCTCTTGTCTCTGGACTTTGGACCTTTGGATTGAATCCTTCCTCTATTTTCTGTAAGAAAAACATCTGAATGTGATGAAGAGGCTGCACGTTGTGATTTATGTCTCATCTCTTCATTTAGTATAGTGCTTTTAACGAACTCCATATTTAATACACCATTTGGTGTTGTATTTGTCAAAGACATCTTCAAAGTCTCCCAAGACTCTGGTAATGAAGCCGGCACCATTAGAGCAATCACCTCGTCGTCAAACTTTATGCCCATCTTTGATAACTGATCAACCATTCCTTCCATATTGTTTAAACGATCAGCTACAAAAGTACCCTCCTGGTATTTTACCTGCATCAATTTTGTCAGATAAAACAATTTGTTGTTGTCGGTCTTTGAAGCATACAACTTCTCCAGCTTATTCCACAGTGTTCTTGCATGAGTCTCGTTACAAATGTGATTGTACACATTATCATCGACAAACTGTCGAATATAACCACACGCTCGTTCATGCTCGAACTCCCATTCTTCGTTGGACATCTCCTCCGATTTAGTTGTTGAAAATACCGGCAAATGCATCTTTGTAATCATCAAGAGATCCTTCATCTTGGTTCGCCATATACGATAGTTCATACCGTTTAGATTGATCATTTTGCTTGTCTTCACCTCCATTTGTCAAATTAAGCCAAATTTGAGAAAACCGATCTCAAAGATGGAATCAAGACGTAAAAATTTGGCCGAAAAGATATATTCTAAATTTTCACCACGGGACCCAATAAATAGTAACTTGTGAATAGTGCTCACCGGAATAGTAACGCCGGACCCACTGAAATAGTACCACGGGATCCAGTAAATAGTAACTTGTCAATAGTACAGTAAATAGTGCCGCAGGACCCAGTTACTATTACTGCACAGTGCCGTCACCTTGTAAATTTATTAAAACAACTTAAAAGTACTATTTATTACCTTTGCCGTTTTACATCAACTTTTCAAATGGAGCACGTCAAAAAAATCGTTGTAATTTTGTCTTCCCGGTGATGTGCCTCTTTTCAAAAAATACCTCCAATGAAAACACAGCTCTAATACTACTTATTAGGCGCAGCAGGTGTATTTTGTGAATAGGAAAAATAAAATGAGTAAAATGGATACAGAATATTTAACGTGTTTCACTCTTAATTTTGGGTTACGTCCAGGGATAAAACTCATAATATTTCTTCCACTATTACAAATAATAAGTATACAGAGATAAAACCAAAATAGTGGCTCATAAGGTTTTTCCAATCTAAAAATACTAACATCACTATTTTGTTACTCACTAACCCTTTAGAAATATATTTTCTAACTTCAGAGCAAAAATAATGCTCTGATTTTGCTCTCTATTTTTTGTGTTTTGGTATGAAGTGGGGAGTGCCTTACTCCACGGCGTGAAGACAGCTACTTGTAGCTGTCTTTTTTCTTCTTTTCAATAAATGCTACATTTCTTTTTTTAACAAATACTGTATGTCCGTGCCGCAATGTTGGACATGAAATCCCTCCATGTGAGAGGGACCCATATCCAACAGTTAAGAGATTGAAGATTCAGGACGAGTTTATAAAACAATGACAGAAAATTCCGCAAGCCACTAAGCAATTCGGTAAAACCGTACAAGAAATTCCGCACGCCATCTGATCTCTCCAGTGGGCAAGCTGACTTTGAATAAAATACATCTACTTGCCTTGTTCTGACTCTTATAAAGTTTTCCAAAGGTAAATGAAATTCACCCAACCAAAAGTCAGTGTTCCACTCAACAAAATTGCGCTTGAGGAATAGAGGTGTTTCATAAAAGTTTTAAGGGATAATACAAAAAGAAAATGGTTTAATCCTTATTTAGTTTTTTGGTTTTATCTACGAGATGTCCTAGAAGGGTCTTAACTGTAAAAAGGCATCTTTAAGTCATCCATACCCAGACTCTTTAATCCCTATTTATGATAACTTATAAGGATGTTCTTATTTTTATAATATAATTTATTCTTTAATAATTAATAATACATCTCAATCTCATTTTCTATCTCTTCTTTTCTTCTTTATTTTCTCTCTTCCTTTTTCTATCTCTCGCTCCCTCTTTTTATATGCATTTCATCTTTTTTCTTTTTAATTGAGGTATTTCATATGAGTTTTGAAACAATTAATAAAGTTACTCCTTTAATTAAAGGTGAGCTTTAAAACAATTAGTAAGGTTACTTTTTTGTGACCAACATATCTCAAAGTTCGAATAACAGAAAGAGTGTCTTTATGAAATGCAAAATAAAGGCCGTGTACAATTAATAATGTTATACTTCTCTATTTTAAATAAGTTATCTTAATATTTCATTGCAAAAACATAATTTCATAAAATTAATTGCACCACTTTTAAACATTTAATAATAAAACCAGAATATGAGCTTTTACACATGGAATCTGTTTATATCATATTCATATTGACAAAAATAATGGATAAAACTCTGTTCTCTAATTTATCTTTTCATAAGTTAAAATATGCTTAAAATTATAAATAATATGTTTTTTATGCAGTAAACACATTAGGAGATCGAACTTGGATCCAAATATACAACCAAAGGCTACATATATAGAAGAATCCTCGATCAAATTATGATACACTTGGTATTACTACACCTGTAGATATTATCTTCACATCCATTAAACAAATTCAATAGTGATAACTCCAAAGTCTTGACACACGTAAGGGTCCTTTTTTAAGGAAATGTCACCGTGTTGCCTTCTCGGGACCATATACCAAGAACAAAAATTCACTTATTGGACCAAAATGACTGAGATAACGATAGTGTCATACACATAATATAACCCATTTCCTGAAATATGATGGGTTGCTAGTCGGGCTCGGCTGCCTCGATCTGGTAAATTAGGGTTTGTGTGAGGACAAGTGGGGAAGCGGCGGACAGTAAAAGAAGAATGACGTGAAAAGCAAAGAACAGAAACAAGGAAATCGTGCATAAGATTGTGGGTGCTTTGAGAAAGAGTAACATCAGGTACTGTCAGCTTTCTCATCATGGATGCCTTTGTCTACCATGCGTCTCATTTCTTCTCCTGACAGCTAAGCCCACCGTTTGCAAGTTGTGGTCATTATAGCCTTCCCGTAATACGTTAAAATAATCACACGACTTCAACAAATTTGCCGAAATTATTGACCTTCTTTGAATTCCTACGGACGGCAAATTCTTCTAAGCCTAGGAAATTCTTCTAAAAGCCTAGTCTAGTTTAACCGGAGTTAAAAAATATTCTCAAAATAAGTGTCATTTTAGAGAAATGTACATTTATTAAGAAAGTTAATAAAATGTTTGATATATTTTTATTAATTACATGTTAAAGTATCTTGAAAATATAATATGCGTAATTTGTGTAATTAAGATGTGAGAAAAATTAAAGGGTATTTTTTAAAGTAAAATCATAAATATGTATAAAAAGTCACAAACGATACTTATTTTGAATAATTAAAATCCCTCTAAAATGACACTTATTTTAAATAGGAGGGAGTAAAAATTTATACTCGGCAGCCATCGTATAGGCGCTTTGGTATAAATGAATTGTCGTTAGGTTGGAATCCGTAGAAGTAATTAATATTTTTTCCTCTTCCAATATAATTTTGTCTGAGGATAATTTTTTAGTGGTAGGTATCCGTAGTTTAATCCACCGAATATGACAAATGTAATTTCAGCATGTACATGAACTAATGTGCCGATAGTTTGGCCTTTTTTGCAGTTTTATCTAGCCCAGGCCTGCATATAACCCAGAAGCCCCCAACGATCGTCATGGAATTCATCTACTAAAACAAGCAAGGAGCTTTATACCGCAGAACACTACGCTAGTTAGGGTGTTTGTTTGTATGTTTGGTTTTTTTATCCTTTGTAACAAATAAAATAAATTTTAAAATAATCCAAATTAGTGTAATCCTTGTACTTAGCAATAACTTTTATGGATATTACATTACTATATTGAATTATCAATCATATGCTTGCGGAGTATGCATGGTGCTTCCAGGCCTTTCTGCAGAGTCATATATTCTCCAAAATATTATGTTCCCATATTTGACACTTGCTAGACCCTCCATTCCCACACCCTTTCTTTGACTTCTTTTGAAAGAATAATAGCCAAAGGAATATAGTTATGGAGATTAAGATGTTTGTTTTTTTTTTTTGGTGCAAAGGAAAGGAAAATCACAAATGGAAAAAAGAACTAGTCCCTGACAAACATGACACCAATAGCATCATCAAGAACCGTAACATCCACAAAAGCTGGAGGAGTGATTTAAAATTGAAAAGGTTCCCGTCCATGGCTTCTCCGTTTAGCTAGAATATCGGCTATACTATTATCTTCTTAAAAATATGCTCACACCGGATAGACCAATCCCAACTAAGAATAGCTTTAATATCACCAATTAGATTACCATGGGGATGAAACGTCTAGTCTGTACTTTCCAAGCATCGGAGAGCTTCTAAAGAATCCGAAAATAAACAAACATCTCTATAGGAGTGATTCCAGACAACAAGCAAACTAGTACGAATAGCTAATAACTCTTCACCCATATTGGAATCTCTACCAACAAATTCAAAAAAACTGTCCAACCAATTACCATGGCAGTCTGCACTAATTCATTTTGACTCTAAATATATTACTAATAAATGAAGTTAATATAAGAACATGTTAATTCAGATCATAAGAGTTTTCAGTAATTTATAATTATAAAAGAAATAATAATACAAATATAATCCTATTAAAATATAATAACAATTTGTATTAATCACAATTTGAAGTTTTGATATAGATTATAGAAATTCTCAATTGTTCATAATTTTTAATCTATGTGTGAATTTTGTCACTAACTCTTCTGGTTATCTTTTTTTTTTTGGTTAACCACGAGGTACCTTAAGTAGGTTTGAATTATCAATGACACCTTTAAATTATTACCACGTCCAAATTATTCCCAACTCGTACTATAGGGAACTCTGAGAAGCGGGTTAGTAATACCACCGAATATTTATCACCGCTGTATACCTAAGTGGAGGTCGAACCCTCAAACGTGCGAAGACTAATCCCTTACCGCAGACTTTGGTGCTCGGTGGTTGCTTGTCAGTTCTTTTAGTGCGACACTAAACATCTAGCGACAAATGGGATCCACCCTGCTTACTATTTTGAGCAAGGGTTTGGATGGATTTGGCAAGTTGGGATGCTTTTCTGAGTAGTACTCTTTTTGGCCCACATCCACGAGGCCATGAATGGACCTGCGTGATCATCTACTTTTTTCAGGATAAAATGCCTTGCTAGAAATGCTCTTGTGCTTATCACCTTGCAATTCTCTGCAAGCTTTTACCTATAAATACAAATCGGCGATAAGGCAATACACAGCATGCATGTACACTACAAGTGAATGTGGCTGGTGGCCTTGCATGACGAGGTAGAGAGTGTAATTCAGCCAAGGATGACTTGCCGGCCGGCGGCAACTCATCAGCCTTAACCAATATGATCACCACCGTGATGATGTATGAGCCCGGCAAGTTGTTCTTGGCTACATTCTACTCTCTTCTTCTCAAGTGAGGCCAACTAAGCCTTGTCAGAAGAATTTCTCAAGCAAAGCAAGCTGAAAACCGAAAATGCAGATATATCTCAGGTAAGGTATTGCAGAATGTGCATTTTTTTTTTACTTTATCCACTCAACCTTAGCCTTAAATGCATGTTTTCTCTGTCAATAATGGAGGGTATGACCCATTCATGGCCACGAACCAGTAATGGAAGTCAGAGTTGTACAAGGCTGATAGTTATCTTACGTCAAAGACTCAAAACAATATCAGAAACCAAACCAATCTTATAGCCAGAAGGGAAAGAGAAAGGATGATTAATGTATGATTTTAATTGGTTTACCTTACCTTCCTATCTCTTTCAACTTTCTCATCTCCAGGTTTTTGGCGACTTGGCTGTTGACAACCAGCAAAGCCACGAAACAGGCATGTGGGACAAGACCAAATTAAAAAGTCGCTAGCTGTAGCCTATTTATCATGCAAATATATATATATATATATGACGTATACTTTAACTTCTATCATGTGCTTGTCACTTTCTGTGTTCATATCACATGTGGGGTTCTTATGTGAGCCCAGAGTGTACTAAATGTTCATTGCAAAAGGGTCACAAGAAGATAGAATGATCATATCCAAAATGATGAAGAACGCTAGTTGAGGGTTCAAAAGAGTTGAAGTCTTTGTTGTTGTTGTTTTTTTTGTTTTTTTACTCAATAAGAGAAGTACACGAAAACTAAACTATAATACGGGGAATCCCAACCCCTAAGCTATCATAATGCAGAGGACAGATCCTCTGTCGGATATAATCCTGTTTTACTTTGTCTAAGAGTAAAACTGTGTCGTTTTGTCTTTAAATTTTAACGGACGTGTAGTGCCCGTGTTCTTCACTTCTTCTCCTCTTGGACAGCTAGCCAAGCCACCAGTTTTTTTTCAAAGCTGTTTATTTAGATCCGCGTGTTTCTTGGACAAAGGATGTTTTGCAGTTCTGAAATTTTCACGCAACTTCCAATATTCAACTTCAACTATTCTTATTCTGATATTTACTTTTTATTATTATGAAAATTTTTGCAAAGTATTTATTATATATATTTCATTTGTTATTATATTCTTTAATAAATAAGATTAATAATAATAAGATTAATAATAATAAAAATTATTATTCTTATTATTATATATATGTATTTATAATTTTTTTAGTATTATTAAAAATTATCATTATTATTCTTTATTTATAATTTTTAGTATTATTAATTAATTTTTATTATTATTAAATTTATTAATTATATTAATTTCTATTATTATTATGAAATTTGTCATAATTACTAATTTGCTTCTTATTATTATTAACTTAATTATTCTGAATAATTTAATTATACTTAAAATATTTAATTATTTGTATATTTATTTTTTCGACGGGAGTATATATAGTTATTATTATTATTATTATTATTAAATTCCTTATTAATATTATTATCATTAAAAATGTTTATTATTATTCATAACATTATTAAATTTATATTAATTTCTATTATTATTATGAAATTTGTTATAATTACCAATTTTCTTCTTATTATTATTAACTTAATTATTCTGAATAATTTAATTATACTTAAAATATGTAATTTTTTTATTTTTATGTTTTCGGCTGGAGTGTATATACTTTTTATTAATATTAGTATTATTATTAATATTAAATTCCTTATTATTATTATTATTATTATTATTAAAAATGTTTATTATTATTCATAACATTATTAAATCCTTATTATTATAAAGTGTATTTATTTAATTATTTATTGTAATTGTTATTATTATTAATATATACGTAAATTTGTTAATTAATTTAATTTCTATTATTATAATTGCTGTTAAATATTATTATTAAATTTCTTCTGTTTATTATTAAATTTGAGTATTTGTTAAATTTATTATTATTATTATTATTATTATTATTATTATTATTATTATTATTATTATTATTATTATAAGAATAAGAGTAAGTAGAAAACTAATAAATATCAAAACTTTAAAATATTAAATTAATATGAATAATTAAAGAACCATAATAAATTTTAACAATAATGAAATGGTTTATAATAATAAGGATAATTTTTAACAATAATATAATGATGAATAATAATAACGAATATAAAATAAGCACTTATTATATTCGAAAACTATTTAAATAATTAAAATGATTAAAGAAAGATAACGTTTTTATTATT
>JANITX010000003.1:58082022-58093016 GCA_027564395.1 Erythroxylum ulei | reverse complement strand
AATAGATTAATATAAATAGTTTTTTAAAATAATTTTATTTTGATTTAATATATTAAAATTTTCAATTTCCAAAAATTAAAATTAAAATTAAAAAACAAAAATTTTATATTTCCTTAAATTAGAAATTAAATCGATATCATTTTTAAAGACTTAATTTCATATTAAGTTTGTTAGTGTTGTATTTGAGATAAAACTTTTAATGTAATCCGACCGAACTTATTCTCAAGTTTATTTTTAGTGATATTATAGTAATTTCTCAAGTTCTTCAATTGACCCAGCTTACAAATTCAAGAAAATCTCAAAAAAAATTTAATCGAACTCATTAATTATTGATAAGTTGTATTCAGAGAGCTTTTAGTGTTTTTAAGGCTCGGAAAAATGATAAAAAATGATAGCATTAACTTATTTTATTGTATCTAAAAATGATATGTATATCTCTATAAATTTTTTAAAAATTCATATCTTTATAAATTTTATACATAAACAGTTAATATTAGATATTTAATTTTATCAAATAATTTTAAATAAATAATTAATATTATTTACTAAATAAATTAATAATATTAATTAACGATTACCTAAGCGCTAATAAGGACAGTCGTTTCTCTTAAACTCATGAGCTTGGAAGTTCAAAATTATGCGCGAGCGGGTAACCCAGTTACAACAAGGTATACCTAAAGCTGCCTACTATCACCGGATTTAAATTCCACGTGGCGTACATCGAGCGGATTACATTGAAACATCGGGGTCCACAAAAATTTTGTAATGATCTGTCTTCTATTGGCCAACTCATCGCTTGCGTTAAATAAACTGAAAATTAAAAACCAACAAACAAAAACCATGACCCAAGAGCAATGGTGCTTATAGAGCTAAAGCGTCTCTTCCTCGGCAAAATCGCGAAGAAGGGTTTTTGCTCTCCACTTCTCTGGTAAAACCCTGCACAGTTCGATCTCTTATTTCTTGTTCGCGTTCTTTTCTTTTGGGTTCTTTTTTTTTTTTGACGAGATGGTCCTTTCTTCGGCTTCATGCATTCTTCTTTTTATGGGATTTATGATGGTTGGTGCAGTTATGGTGTTCTTGTTCAGCCTTCAAGCTATTGTTGGTGTTGTAACTAGCGGGTTCGTTTTGTTCGTCTGGTTTTGGAAATGGGTTTATTTCCTCTTCATTCGAGTGTTTGATATTTGTTGGCATTGAATCAAATGAATTTCCGAGAAATGATGTGTTGTATTTGAGCGAGATTAGTTTAGTTGGTGTAAAGAATTGTTCTCTTTCTTTCTTGAAAATGTGGGTTTTCTTTTTCTTTTACTAATCACTACTCTTAGGCGATAAAGATTAGGTTTTATAAAGTGAAAGAGAAGGAAATGGTTTGGTTGGTTCACTAGTAATGCAAAGATGAATTAATCTGCGCATGAATGGAAAATTCTCTGCCAATGTGAATCTTTCTTTGTATCGTCGTATCTTTCTTTCTTCTTCAGTAAGAAGTAAATCCTTTATATACCAAAAAGAGGAAATCTTTTATACCTTGTTGTCATGTATGGTGCGTTATGTTTTTGAAGATTCGTTTCTGAATAAATATGGTAAAAGGGTTGCCAATGAATAAATAGGCGTTGAATGTGATCGGATCTGTATCTTTTTATGTGAAGCAGGTGAAAATAGTTGGAAAATTAGTTATTTTAAAAGTTCTTTTCTTTTCTGATCATCTTGAAATTATGAATGAATTTGAGAGAAGTAGGTGTACGGGCTTTCATTAGGGGGAATCTTCATTTGAGCAACTATTTTGCTTTCATTCTTTGACTTGTTTCATTTTATCTGACTTTTGTAATGGAGAATTTCACACTTCATATCAATTCCAAACGTTCTAAAACTGGAACTTTTGGGCATCAAAGCAGTTGATTATGTTATTACCGGACCTGCTATCAAATTCTGTAGATGAAGATCAACCTTCTATGAATGGAAAACAAGATTTGTTATGCGAGTGGCTACTGGCGAAAACCTGGAATAGTTGTTCAAGAGATGTCAAATTCACTCGGAATGAATCACATCTATTGAGTGTTGACACTTACAATGCAATATCTGGAACAAACGTGATATGCAAGCATAGGAATTTTCATACGAGGTCTTTTGTAGTCCATCAAATTGAATGAAAAACTGATAGAGGGGCAGTTGATATAGTCAACATGGTTCCTTTAGAGACTAATGCTGGCATTTGTTCTACTATTATCGCTGAAAATATGGAGAAAGATGTTGACGGCTCTAGTAAGACTTCTGAATTGCAGTCAGTACATACATATAAAGAGTTTTTGCTTGATAATTTCTCTACATCAAATCCAGAAATGGATAAAAATTCTTTGCACTCTGAAGGAAATGATATAGCAAGAACTTCTAGTAGTACTTTTCCCACTGAAGCTTTGGCAAGGAGGAAGGACAGTAAGATTTTGGAAACTTGCGAGCTGTGTGGTGGTATAGGGGATACTGAAAATATGCTAATTTGTGATAATTGTGAAAAGGCATTCCATGTATCTTGCCACATTCCAAAACATAAACCATTGTCGTTTGATGATTGGTTCTGTAAAAATTGTATGAGATTGCGGAACAAAGTATCACTAGATGCTGCTTTCCAGAAATCACGTCGCATTACTGGGGGTAATGAATCATCTAGAATTGGAATGGATAGAATAACAAGAATGCTGAGATACCCAGATCCATGTACCACTCGTGTAAGAATTGGTAATACTTTTCAAGCCGAAGTTCCTCTGTGGACCGATCAAAATTCCCAGTATGTTCTTTTCTTTTGAGTTTCCTTGTTCCTTGAAAATATCCATTGCCTTCCTAATTGTATGTGAATTTGTTGACTTAACCAAGTACATGGTAGTTTTTCTATATTTTTTATTGATGTAGTGAATGTTCTAAATTAATGGTGGCATTTACATATCGATGAAGGTGCTCATTGAATTATTTGCTTGTGGGCTACACTTCAAAGACCTTCATTCCGTATATGTTTGCTTGCAGATTAACAGAATTGGTCTTTATTAATTTAGTGTGATCAGTTGAGTGATAAAGACTCAGTGCTGAAATAATTGCATTTAAAAATTCCTGTTTGCTCAGTAGAGATTGTTGTTTAAGAATTGAAAGCTTGACAATAGATTTCATGTTACCTAAGGTGGTCTTGCTCCCTGCTTCATTTTGTTGTCTAGCAGCTCTCTGCACTTATGTTTCTTCAACCGTGTTATCATTTGACCATTCATTTATAATCGGAGCATTTACTGGAAATAAGTTTCTTTACATTGAAAAATTCTAGAGGTTGATTTACATCTTTGATTAATAGTCCTTAAATTGGCGCAGGGATTTAGATGACCTTGATGAGCAATTGGAGTTGAATCTTGCAGAGGCTGTTTGTTCATGTGTAAGGAAATCTTTGCTTTCTAAGGCCTCGTGAAAATGCAAGAGTTGCTGGGACTAATTGAAAAATAATGGTTCTCTTGAACTTTAAAGTGGATTTAAGTAAAAATCCTGGAGAGCTATCTTTTGGTATCTATTGAGCTCTAAAATTTTTGGATCGGTGATTTCCTCCTTCATACTTTTTATGCTAGTTAAAGAGTCATATAAAACAACATATTGTATGATCGCGGGAGCAGGGGTATTGGTGGATAGGAGAGATCCTTGAGTCAGATGTGTGAATTTGCACTTGTAAAGTTTTAAGCATGGATGCTAATATTTTCATTTGCCAGGATATTCCAAAGCTGAAGTCTTCAAGAAATTGGCTCCAGTGCCAACGTATTGAAGTAGTAAAAGTTAGAGGTAGACGTAAACATAGACGAATTGCATGTGGGAAATGGCGCAGGTATCATTTGGAGATGCATGCATGTACTTGTTGAATGGCTACATATAAGTCATTTTAAGTTTAAGACTGTCAAAACAGGGCCTTTTGCCAGTCTGTGTATGTAGACAATTGTTGGTAGTAACAATGTTAGTTTGGCTTGTCTCATCTATATGATGAAAACATTATGTGATTCAGCTGCTAGCCATTCCTATAAGTTGGAATTGTTTTTTCTGATAATCACACTTGGTCTATTTTACTTTAAATGATATCAGCTCTTACCTTGTGTTTTATTTTTTTAAAATCAATTTCTGCCTTATTGCTTTTATGAACTGTTCATAATGTGTGGCTGGCATCATTTCGCTTAACTACCGATAGGTGCTACATTGTCCCTGTTTAGGAATGATATGTTGATTTGGCATTGTTTTGCTTACTAAAATAATTCTGAGTACCAACTGTTTATGCTGCAATGGATCTTCTATGATGCAGGGCACCATTTTCTGAAGTCCAAACTGATGACTGGGAATGTTTTTGTGCTGTTCGGTGGGACCCAGCACATGCCGATTGTGCCGTTCCTCAGGTGATCATCATCCCCTCTGAATTACATTTCTTGGAGTACATATGAATTGTTTGTTCGTAAAAGTTTATTTAAGTCCGCTTAAGTCTAATGCTAATCAAGTGACATATTTGTAACGTAAGATAATATCTATATGACACACCCGAATCTTTTCTCTGTGTACTGGTTTTATCTTTTGCTAATTTTGTAATTATGTTTTCAAAAGTTCTCCATTGGCTTCTCTCTACGTCTCTAACTCCTTCCGCAAATTCAGGGGTTATAGATGACTAGATGTTTAACATGGTATACTTATGTTCTCAGGAGGAAGACACTGAAAAAGTTATGAAGGATTTGAAACTTATAGAAAAGGTATGTGTTACTTGTTTTGGACCATTATCTACCTGCATTTGGTATTGACATGTGAAATAAATACACTTTGTTGAGTCATTATACATGCATCAAGCATATTTTGTCATCTAAGAAACTAAATTGTGTTGAGTTGTTGCATGCTTTTTTAACCCATGCTGTGTCACTGATTTCAAGATCCCTGCAGGAGGGTTAGAGAAAAAAATGAGAGAGTTTATATGGTTTGAATTGGGATTTTCACAGTGAACATCCGACCTTTCATTTGTTTTGTGATTTCTCTCTGAGGATTAAGAAATTTAAGATTTCTTTCTTTTGTACTAACACTTGTGGCTCCACTTTGATGTGAACTACAGTCAAGGGGGTGATTCATTAATTAAGAAATTCATCATTCTCACTTGCAGTCCTTGCTTCCCTTTTGCTTTTTATATTGCTTGTGATTGCTTCAAATCATTTCAATTGTTGTGCAGTTGAAATCTCGGCTATCTGAGAAAAGGGGAAAGTAGATATATTTTTGGCTTTACTGGTTCAAGGAGATAGTGTTCTTATTGTAACTGAGATGTGTGGGATGATCATACTGATGGAAGATCATGTACAGCTGTTACCATGAGAAGTTTTCTACGCCTGCCGGAACCAATTTTGGGATTCATTATAGGATTTCCTTTGATCTACACAACAAAGCTCTGATAAATCAGATGTTGTAACTACAATTCTCTTTAATGTTTCTTGAGTTCTTTTTCTAAATAATTGCCCTTTTAGCATTTAATATTCTTTTTCTGAGAAATAACTTGAATGTGAAATTCTTTTTTCTCATTAATACTAATGTTGTATACCCTTATATAAATAAATGCATAAACTGAAGTGTAATTACGTATATGTTAAGCTATTTTATATGTTGACTGAATTAAAAGTTATATAACAATAAGGGTTAATTATAAAAAAAAAACAAACTTTTGTTAATTTTTTAATTACAGTCTAAACTTAAAAAAGAAGTAATAAAATGTTCAAATTTTTAATTTTTTCAATTTAAACCTGAATTTTAAAAAAATAATAAAAAAATGCTCAAATTTTTTTTTTTTAAATTTCAATTCTAGTCTAATGTTAATGTTTTTGTTAAGTTTATTGATGTAGTTTGCCATGTGTTTCAGAAATTTTAATTATTAATATATGTATGATAAAATTAACACAATAAATAAAGATTAATAAAATGACGTCTTTTTATCATATAAGTAAAATGTCATTTAAAAATACCTGAATTAGATTACGCAGTTCTAAAGCTTTACGTTTTGATTTTAGTTTTTCTTTTTATTTTTAATTTGTTCTCTCAATGTCTTCATTCTTCAATTTTCAGATTATGCAACCTCGACTCCTTCACATTAAGGACATTAGAGAACGAACTAAAAATGAAGAACTTACTTGTACAGTACGCTTTAATATGTGTAGTTTGGGGTATTAGATGAATAAATAAAAACAAAGGGCTATAGGCTAAGGGAGAATAATAGATAACGTCAGGCTAATTAAAAAAAATTGAAAGCTTGAACATTTTATTGTCATTTTTTAAAATTTGGGTTAGAATTGAAAATTTAAGTATTTTATTACTACTTTTTAAAATTTCAGCTATAATTGAAAAAATAACGAAAGTTTGAATTTTTTTTTGGATAATTAACCCTAACAATAAACTTGAAATACATATACTATATGAGATTCAATATAATGCTATAATTTAAAACTTAACATGATAAATTAGCAGTTAATTTTATACCATAGGATATATAATATAATAAACTCTTAGTTTAGATTAATAAATAAATAGTTAAAAGTATAAATTGATATGAAACTATAATTATTCTTTTGTAATTAATGGCAAATTCAAACAGGCTATGAATAAAAAATTGAATTGATTTGGATGATTCAATCGTGAAAACTATAAACTAGTTAATTTTTTGATTTAATTTTTAATTTTTTAATTCGATTTAAATATATCAGTTAATTTTTATTTAACATCCTTCTTTTTTAATTAAATTTTAAATTCAAGACAATTTCCTTTAATTTTATTTCAAAATTTTTAATTTTATTTAATTTTTAACCAATTTTATGACAGTCTAATACCGGTTGAAGTTTTTAAACCTTAAAATTTGTTAGATACTACTTTTATTTTTAGTTTTAAAGTTTTATATTTTATTTTTAAATTCAATAAAATTTTGTTTAATTGAGTTTTTAGTTTTAGTTTTGTTTTCTCAAAATTTTTTTGTTCTATTTCTATTTTTAATTTTTATTTCTAAATTCAATTTGTTAATTAAATTGTCTTTTTTATTTTCATAATTTACAAGATCATAAATTTATTTAATTGATTTTTATGAATTATAAAAATCATAAAAATTAGTTACAGTAAAATATGCACACCTATTTCGAGTTGCAGGTTAAACTGCCCGAGCGGTTAGTTTAATATTTAAGCGAGTCGGGTCGATAAATATTATATCCAACCAACCGACTTTCTCTACAATTATATTCTTTTTGAACTCGTTACTTGGTTCCCTGGGTTCTGCTAACGAGTGTTTTGCCAACGCTTCTGACAGAGAAAACAGAAGGCGCCTTGATGTCATACCAATCCTTCTTAGCAAAAGGGTCCACTCTGTTTCATTTGTTCATCATCAAAAACCACAACCACATACATCCATAAACTCAATGTACAGTCACTAAACCGACAAATCAAACCCAAACATAGATTCCAACTAACAAACCTTGTTCAAAAAATTACGCAAATTGTATCTAATCATCAAGATACGATTAACAGAAATAAGAAAAGGGTCATCGAAAGAACTCACGCCTTCTTTTTGCCACCCTTCTTGCCCTTGGAAATCCTCTTGTTCTTCCTGCAAAACAACACTGAAAACACGTCAATAATCGATCTTTTCGCGAAAATATTCATAAATAAGTAGAGATAATGAGACATTAAACAGACACAGAGATACATTACCCTACGGCCATGGCTGCAAGGAGGCAATACAACTATACCAGTGATCGAGCAGGCAATACTACCTAAAACCCTAGCTTTGGCCTTTTCTTATTAGATAAAAACTGGGCCGAAGCGAGCGGACTTAAAGTCAACGGGCCAGACTATAGTTGAGCTGACCTTGGGCCTGTTTTTTCTCCCAACTCTGATCATCTTTCTTCTCCTCCTCTCTCTAGCTCCCTCCACTGACCCTCAACATCCTATTTTCCTACACTTCAAGTCCTCCTTTTTCCAACCCTGGAACGTCTAGGGTAATAACATGACCTTCGGGGGGTCTCCTTCCGATCAACTCTGGCCGGGGAGAGGTCGACATTGTTGTCTCTATCAATCCTAAAAGGAATTTGCTCCAATATTCTGAAAGGGTCGAGGAACCTGTCAGACCAGAGATCGACGGGATGGTCTACAGATGGCAGGACTGATGAAGTAGACGGTTCAACAGCTAAGAGAAGGAGCAAGAAGAAACCGAGAGAGAACGAGGGTCTCATTGTTTTCCAATTTTGATTTTTTTTTAATTTGAATTTAAAAGATCAGTCCAATAATTTAATCGGATTTTGGTGAGAGGGCACCTAAGGTTGTCTTTATGAACTACCAAGCTAGAGCAAAGCGAGCATGGAAGTCTCAAGTTGTAGGCTCAAGATGGCAAAATTTTGGCGCTACTGATAAGTTTCTTTCCAAGATAAGAACAGGAGCAGGGCATGGGGATGCAAAGTTTTCTAGTATCATCATCCATCTCCCCTTTTCATACATTTAGCTGACAAGAAGACACCAACATCCTAGAAAATCCCAAAAATGTAAGCAAGCAGCCTCAAAAATCTATTTTTGGATTTGATTCGATCCTGTTATCCATATCCAAGCCTAATCTATCCCCTACCTGTACACATGTATCTGTATATGGTCCCCTAGGGGTAGGTTGCCGCTTTTGTTTCTTTTGCATTTTCCATGTTGCTTCCTCTACGACCATCATTGGAGATTACTGACATGAGCAATACTTTCATTCTTCACAGAGATTGAAGTTGGTGCGCTTTGATCTTCCTGTGTGGCGTGTTGTGATGGAGGGAAGAGAGGATACGATATGATTTTCTTTGTCCACTTCTGCTTGGTTTCTTCTGAGAATTATGTTTCGGAACTGTTTAAGTTGGAGTTCCTGCCACAAATTTAACAGTGACAAGTAAAAGGAAAGATGAACTAGCTTCATCTTTTGTCACAGTCAATATCTTATACATCCATGCATCCCGATTCAATTGATCTATGCATTGAGTCAACATCTGAACTTACTTCCATGGATGGACGCTTCAACTACTTCCAATATTGAATTGAACGGAGTGACTCTCTAAAAGTCTGATACGTTATAAGTCAAAATAAGAATCTAAGTAGAGACATACATTATAATTTTACCAACTTGAAGGTATGTCTGTGACATTATTGATTTGTCATTCAATAATCATTAGGTTGATGAGATGGGACTATTTTACAACATAAGAATTCTGTAAGCATGACACCTTATAGGGATAAAAACAGATGCCAACATCATTTTGATGAATTCAATTTATGCATTATTTAATAGCTGTGTATATCTATAGCATTTCTATATATATTCATCGCTGAAAGGAGCAATAAGAGTACATTTTCTTAGGACATGAATGATTGATCAAGTAGTGAACATGAAAATTCAATGCGATGTATGCGAAAAGGCAAAAGCTGAGGTGCTGTGTTGCGCAGACGAGGCTGTGTTGTGCAAAGGATGTGACTCAAAGGTTCATGCAGCCAACAAACTTTCCCAGAAACATGAGCGTCTCTTTCTCCTCGACCATTCCTCCTCCTCCTCCTCCTCCTCATCATCATCATCAACTTCTTCCCAGCTTCCTCTCTGTGACATCTGTCAGGTAAATACACAACCCCATCTCTTCTAATCCTCGTTTCGGTACTTCTCGTGCAAGTACCAACTCATTTGTGCCTATAATGCTATGGATTTATAGTAAAACTGGCACATGCAGGAGAGAAGAGGATTCGTTTTCTGCTTGGAGGATAGGGCCATATTGTGCAGGAATTGTGACATCTCAACTCATGGAGCTTCCACCTACGGCTTGTCACATCGACGATTTCTGATAGGAGGTGTTAAAGTTGACCTCCACTCTAACAGAATCGATCCCTCGAGCTCACGAGCTCCTGTGTCAAAGGAATTCTCACTTGATTACACGCCAGGCAAGGAAAGCAGCGCAACGACGACCATGACAAGGAATTTGGAGGCTTCATCGACAGAAACCACCGTGACTTTCCCCGGTGATGATCCTAGTTATATCACTCCTGAGCAACAGTATCAGTGGTCATTCATGGACGATACATACGACAGCAACCATATTGGCTTCTATGAATTTTCGGATGTTGAATCATCTAGGTTTGACAATAAATAGTAACAAAAACTTTCAAGGAACTGATCATTTCCTGTCACGAAAGCTCATCAGCTTTTTCGTTAATTGTAGGCTTTGTAGCTCCAAATTTGCATTTCTGTAGTTTATAATCAACCTCTGCTTCTCAGATAGTTGCTTGATGATCAACACTTCTAAATATGTGCAGATGGATGTAACCTAAACAATAATATGGTAGTGTTATCTTATTCACCGCAAAACAAATATTAGGACGAGCATGACACAAATAGTGTAATCCACCAACCAATTGTTTGCACAGAGTGGGATCATCAAATGTCAATCCTTTGGCTGTCAACTGTTGTTTCGGATTAGTGGAAGTTGATATTTCATTTGTCCTCTGGAATGCAACTGAGACAAGGAACTGATCATAGATTGTGATTGACCACTTGATTGATTGTACAATTGGTTCTAATAACATTGAGTATAAACCATAATCATTTAGACATGTATGTAGAAGTTCCTTTATCCTTTATATCGATGTGATCAGGAAAGACCATCCTTCAATTATTGCAAAGTGAAGATCTTTGAGCATTAAGACAACCCTGCCTCAATCCCTTTCTAAAAGATTGTCTTTCTCCACAACCATGATTAGAAGTTATAGGTTATTTTTGTGTTGTGTTTGTTGTAACATGGATTGGTGGAGGTACCAATTCTTTAACTGGTGACTGAAGTGTTATATTCTCTTCTTCACTCGACAATAATCTATAAAAATCATTAAAAGAAATAGCATCAAAACGATTCCCCTAGAAAAGACAAGATATATGTTATTATCATCAGGGTGTTCACAATCTCTATAGGGGGAAGCTATTAAGACTGCAG
>JANITX010000003.1:58066805-58078271 GCA_027564395.1 Erythroxylum ulei | reverse complement strand
TCCTTTTCTACAGCAAGTTCCCAAACAGTGGAGGTAAATTTTGGTTGACTAAAACCAATTTCCTTGTCTTTAATTATCCTCTCAGAAAATGAACTTTGAATCATGTCTTGATTGTTGCCCTCAATCCCTGATCGCTGGTGTTCGCAATATGATAAACAGAGTTATATTCTGTTCTTATCTGATTTGTCGCACAGGATGAAGAAGCTGAGAAAACTCATTCATCTGAGCAACATAATCATGAAATTACTGAAAGCATGCGGATTCAAATGGAATATGATTCTGATCGAGCCTGGTAATTTTTCCACCGAAGACTCATCTGATATTTGACTTTTCATGTCGGCTGCCTTCATGATCATTGATCCTTGTGAGAACACATGCCATATCTTAACGCTAAATTTCTTGATTGAATTCCATTTGATAGGTATGACAGAGAAGAAGGCAATACTTTGTTTGATGCTGATAGCTCGTCATTTTTTATGGGTGATGAGGCTTCATTCCAAAAAAAAGAGGCAGAGTTGGCCAAAAGATTGGTATATGAAATACTTTGACTAATCTTTTCCCTGTCTAATTTTTTGTCAGACTTTAGATGTTGTACCTGTATCTTGATTTGTAGGATATAATAAAAAAAATGATTTACAACTCCTATGCACTTAGAGCTTGTTATTAGTATTCAATAAGATGGATCCAAAGAGCCTCCATTTTCATGCTGATCTTTGCTAATACCAGTAATGAACTGATATAACGCAGTTGGCATTAGGAATTGAGAAGTACTGCTTGTGTAAATATAAACCAGACAAGTGCTGCTTGTGTAAATTGTTTTATTTTTCATTGTCTCCATTTACTTTCATTGGACATATTTGCTAATTTTCGAATTCGTAACACAGGTTCGAAGAGACGGCAGCAGAATGTCACTTGCTCAAAGCAAAAAGTTGTCTCAGCTTACTGCTGATAATGCGCAATGGGAAGATAGGCAACTTCTGAGATCTGGAGCTGTTAGAGGTACTGAGGTGCAGACTGAGTTTGATGATGAAGATGAGCGAAAAGTTATTCTTCTTGTCCATGGTAAGAGAACTCTATGACAAGCCTTGTATTTTAATTTATTAATGGAGGACACTCTGTGTGAACCGTTCACATTTCTCCTTTGGTAGATACAAAACCCCCTTTCCTTGATGGAAGAGTTGTGTTCACCAAACAAGCTGAGCCAGTAATGCCTATAAAAGATCCCACATCAGACATGGCTATTATTTCACGCAAAGGATCAGCTCTGGTTAGGGAAGTTCATGAAAAGCAAAGTATGAATAAGTCCCGCCAGCGCTTTTGGGAGCTTGCTGGCTCAAAACTTGGTGATATTCTTGGAGTTGAGAAAACAGCTGATCAGGTATAATACTTAAATATCCTATCAAACAATAAATTTGCAAATTTGTTTGTGGATATAACTAAAATTTCTTTTTTCTTTTTTCTTTACATTGTGATCCTAGATTGATGCAGATACTGCTGCAGTAGGTGATGAAGGTGAAGTAGATTTCAAGCAAGATGCAAAATTTGCACAGCATATGAAGAAAGGAGAAGCTGTTAGTGATTTTGCAATGTCAAAATCCCTAGCAGAGCAAAGGCAATATCTGCCCATATTTTCAGTACGAGATGAATTACTACAGGTTTGAGAAAGCCCTTTTCTTGTATTGATTCTCTGTTCTCTTTTTTTATAGCTTTTCTTACTAGTGAAATTTGCTACTTCTGACCGGTTCTTCAGCCTTTTCTGATTCTGGGAAACGGAATTTCATATAATTGGCCCATTAGCCATTTCTTACAGTTTGATTTTTATTTTCTTTTTTTAGTTTCCAACTGTTATTTTCACTTTGTAGTATATACACATTTTGGCTAACTATCTTATTTTCTGAATGTGCATTGGATAGATAATTCGCGAAAACCAAGTAGTTGTCGTGGTTGGAGAAACTGGTTCTGGGAAGACAACACAACTGACACAGGTTTCCACAGTTTTTATTTTCTTATAGAATTCTATTGTTACTTTGGAGAACTAGAGTGTATGTGCTATTACCAACTGAAATACTGAATCGAAAGTGCAATCTTGTTTACAGTATCTTCATGAAGATGGGTATACAAAAACGGGTATGGTGGGTTGCACCCAACCAAGGCGTGTGGCAGCTATGAGTGTTGCAAAAAGAGTTAGTGAAGAGATGGAGACTGAATTGGGGGATAAGGTTGGCTATGCCATTCGTTTTGAAGATGTGACTGGACCAAATACCATAATTAAGGTATGGTAAATTGTTGTTCTCTGACAGTGAACGTATTAAACTTGATTATGATGTTGCTAGTTGGATACTGAAATAATCTCTTTTACCAGAAATAAGTTTCAGTTTGTGTTGCTATATATACCCTAAAAGAAGGGGGAAAGGCAATTTATGTTATTTTAGGTTCATTCAGCCTTTGATTCTTAAAATATTTTGCATTCTCAAAATTTGCATGCACAACAGGGAAGCAAATTATGTTATCATAGGGTTCATCGAACTTTTGGTTCTGAAAATATTAAACTGTTGCTTTCTCAAATTCTGCATGCATGGTGTTGCAGCACTGATGGAGTTATTATAGTGAATAGATATTTATTTTTTTCCTTAACAAAGGGCGGGGTGAAATTTATGTTGTTGTAGGTTCATTTAACCCTTGTTTCTGAAAATATCACAATGTTGCATTCTCAAATTTCTTATGCATAATTTTTGCAGTACATGACTGATGGAGTGCTTTTGCGTGAAACACTCAAGGATTCTGAACTTGACAAGTATCGGTATGTGGTCATTTGACTTTCCATTATTGTTCTGTATTTTTGTAGAGAAAGATCACTAAATATCACTATTGTGGTTGTAGTGTCGTTGTAATGGATGAAGCACACGAGAGGTCCTTAAACACTGATGTACTGTTTGGGATCCTTAAAAAGGTGGTTGCAGCGCGTCGAGACTTCAAACTCATTGTGACATCCGCAACTTTAAATGCCCAGAAATTTTCAAATTTTTTTGGGAGGTAAATTGATTTTTCATTTACCATCACAATTAAAAAGGATCGTTTGATATTATTTGCTTAATGATTTTTCAAATGTGTTGCAGCGTACCTATTTTTCACATTCCTGGGAGAACTTTCCCTGTGAACACTTTGTACAGTAAAACTCCTTGTGAGGATTATGTTGAAGCTGCAGTGAAGCAGGCGATGACTATTCACATTACCAGTCCTCCAGGTGACATCCTAATATTCATGACCGGTCAAGATGAGATTGAGGCGGCCTGTCATGCACTTGCAGAGCGCATGGAACAACTTATATCCTCAACCAAGAAAACAGTTCCCAAACTCTTGATCCTTCCCATATATTCTCAACTGCCAGTTGATTTGCAAGCAAAGATATTCCAAAAAGCTGAAGATGGGGCCCGGAAATGCATAGTTGCAACTAATATTGCCGAGACATCTTTGACTGTGGATGGAATTTTTTACGTCATTGATACAGGATATGGTAAAATGAAGGTGTACAACCCTAGGATGGGTATGGATGCTCTCCAAGTTTTCCCAGTTAGCCGTGCTGCTGCTGATCAACGTGCTGGACGTGCTGGAAGAACTGGCTCAGGTACCTGCTATAGGCTTTATACAGAAAGTGCATACCTTAATGAGATGTTGCCCAGTCAAGTGCCAGAAATCCAACGGACAAACCTTGGCAATGTCGTGTTGCTGCTCAAGTCTCTTAAAGTTGACAACCTGCTGGATTTTGACTTTATGGATCCACCTCCACAGGATAACATCCTCAATTCCATGTACCAGTTATGGATCTTGGGTGCACTTAACAATGTTGGAGACCTAACTGATATAGGCTGGAAAATGGTTGAGTTCCCGTTGGACCCCCCACTTGCTAAGATGCTTTTGATGGGTGAACAACTAGGGTGTTTAAATGAGGTTTTGACAATTGTTTCAATGCTTTCAGTGCCATCTGTATTCTTCCGACCAAAGGACAGGGCAGAGGAGAGTGATGCTGCAAGGGAGAAATTTTTTGTTCCCGAGTCTGACCATCTGACCTTGCTTAATGTCTACTTGCAATGGAAAGAACACCAATATCGAGGAGATTGGTGTAATGATCACTTTTTGCATGTCAAGGGATTACGCAAGGCTAGGGAAGTCAGATCTCAGCTCTTGGATATCCTGAAGACATTGAAAATACCATTAACATCTTGTGGATATGAATGGGACATTATACGGAAGGCCATTTGTTCTGCATATTTTCATAATTCAGCCAGACTAAAAGGTGTTGGCGAGTATGTTAATTGTAGAAGTGGGATGCCATGCCATTTGCATCCAAGCAGTGCTCTATATGGATTGGGTTATACACCAGATTATGTTGTTTATCATGAATTGATTTTGACAACAAAGGAATACATGCAGTGTGCCACTGCCGTGGAGCCCCAGTGGTTGGCTGAGCTCGGACCGATGTTCTTTTCAGTGAAAGATTCGGACACATCCATGTTGGAGCACAAGAAAAAACAGAAGGAAGAGAAAACAGCAATGGAGGAGGAAATGGAAAATCTGCGAAAAGTTCAGGCAGAGGCAGAAATAAAGAGCAAGAAAAAAGAGAGAGACAAAAGAACTAAACAACAGCAACAAGTTGCAACGCCGGGTCTACGGCAAGGCTCATCCACATATTTGAGACCAAAGAAGTTTGGTTTGTAAATTTAAACACCTGTTCGTACTATGATTGTAAATTTAAACACCTGTTCATACTATGATGTAAACTTTAAGTCTGGTGAGAGAAAGTTCCTATAAAAGTTAAACATTCAGACTTAGGTAATTACATTGAATTCTTGATTTATATGCTTAGAAAAGGCTCCTACAATCAGGGGTTTCCTCAGCTATCAATAGACTAGACCATACATTTGCCTGTCTTGATATCCAAATTTGTGCTTTATCATTCTGATCATGGAAGATTTATGTATCTACATTACTTCTGGATACATAACAATCATTCGAGTTTTAGAAAGCAGTTGTTAATAAGCACGCAAGATCAATGGGTTCTTTTGGTCTATTGCCAATGGTTTGACATCTATGAAAGAAACAGAAACAGGAGGGAACGCGGAGGAATTAAATCTGATATTTCTGAAGATGAAACTTTCTCAATGCAAGCACCAAGATATGACAAAAAGCGATTGTTCTCATCTCGAAGGTATACATTACATGGAAGGAGCTTAAGTTGGCTGAGACTAGCGCCTTTGAAAAACAAATAAAGAACCTCTCGAGCCTTTCCCCAATCTAATCTTCTCATCAATGTATGTTATCTGCAGCTTAACTTCACTCTCACCTCCATACTGGAACTCCAAGGCTCCCACCTTAAGTTGTGGTGGTTCAAATATGACCTGAATCCAGCTATCATCCAAAGCCTTCAATTTACCTGTATGTGGGTGTGTAAAAAAAGAGCAATTGAAGACGAGGTCTTGTCATTGATAATACAGGTTTATGTTGAGGATAAGATCTAAAGACATGAAAGTTGATATCTTTATATCACAGAAGGGCCATAATATGCCCTGAAAAAGGAGTTTTACTCGGATTATTTTATCCTGGATGGGGATGTGAATCAAGGTGGATAACTAAATTCATTCACTTCCTATTTTACTCCTAATTAGGGGCACCAAGTACCTTTTAAAGAGACTTCTCCATCCAGGAACCCTATAGCAGAAAAGGCCACCTTGTTTCTCACTATGTCAGGAGCTTCAACAACCTGAATCATTTCTTTTGTTCTGAAAAAGAGGCGTCCCAATGCACTCCTATACCCACCACCAGGTGAAGTTGGCCTTGAACAGTATGCCACATCCCATTCTGAATTAGACCAGTTAAGCTCAGAAATCAATGAATTGCTACTTCAAGAGAAAAGGGTAACCAATATTGGACCCAAAACTTGAAAGAAATGGTGAAGACAAATACAGGTTTGTGTTTTGCGAATATTCAAAACTTCACCTCCAAAGATTAGTGGGCATTTCACAGGTTCAGGAACACAATACTTTTGCAGTTCTTGAGCAACATCAGCCACTTCTTGATGCTGTTCTTTACTCAGTGAAACCCCGCCATCTGTTCCTGCAACCTAATGTGCATTTTTATATTCAGATTTCATGAAAACAACTCAAAATATGAACTTCAAACAACTACTTTTTGCATTATCTTCATCAATCAATAATTAGTAATTACAATGTTCACTACTATGACAACTCAAAAAAATGCACGGCCAAAGCCACAAAAGTCGTGTTTCACACTTAACATGCAGATACAAGGCTTTCATCCAACTGGGTCTTACCTTAGACACGATGGAAGCAACCAGATCATGGGGTCCTCCGGTTTTCACTTCCGGGTTTGAGACAGAAACCGAGCACACGATTCGAGGAGTCGTATTCAATCGAGTAGTGAAGGTTAAAGAACCAATTAAAGACAAGTTGGAAGGTGCAGAGAGAACCAGAGAAGTTCTTTGTCTGTATAATTCAGGTCCTTTGAACGATGATAACAGGGCTAGAGAAGAAGAAGTTGCCATGGCGGTCGGACCGGAGAGCCGAGCTTGGAGCGGCAAGACCACAGTTCTGTTCTGATTATCCTAGAGTTTGACATCCTAGCATGACAATCTATGGCGGGCCCCACGTGATGCTTTTAATTGGTTTATGTGCTGACACGTCGGCCGAACCCTGTTTGATCCATTTTAATGGAACGAGTTAATATTACTATTTACTTGTTCTTTAGGTAAAATATATCAATTTATTCTTAAAACATTTTATAAAATTTTAATAATAAATCCCTTAAATTTCTTTTATAGTATAAACCTTTATTGTTATTATATTAATATTAACGTTATTATTCAATTACTTTTAAATACGAATTATTTTTTAAAATATCAATTTTAAGAATTTAATATTCGGTATTGCAAGGATATAAGCAGGGTCAATATATGCAATCTTCTTCTTATATTTTTATAAAGATGCCGTTTTTATGATTTAAAATTTGTTAATTACTCTAAACCCCTCTCTCTCTCTCTCTCGTTAATTTTAAGAGTTAATGCATAAATATTAATAATTAACTTAAAATTTTGTAAACACTTTTATTAAAAGCTAATTTGTATCTTTAAATCATATAATTATTTAATTACCAATTGATAAGTTAATAAAATGTTTGATAAAATAAAGCCGACCTGCGCCTTTTAAGGATTAGATCCGACTTAATCCAAACCATTATGTGCTTGTATTAAGTAGATGAGTGCAGACTCAGGATTTGAACCTTACTAAAAAAGACAAGAAGAAGAAGACTTTTCGTTTGATCACACAAGACAACTGCCAATGTTATGAATAAGTTATTGAAACTTTTGATAAACCTTTATAAAAGTTATATATCTTTGTGTGGTTAAGTCATTCTGCATCTTTGTTAATACGTAAATCTCTTAATTGATAAGAGAAATTAAACGTTCACAAGTTGTCCTACTTAAGCAGACAGTTGAAGAATTTAATAACTACTCAAAATAACCTTATTTTGGCAATGTATGCACTTTTGGTTCTTACACCAATTCAAATTCTCTAAACGTAACACATTTAGATTTTTCAGGCTTTTTGCTCAACTGTTGAAACTAATGAAGCTTAGAATTTGACAATATCTAGGCTGATATGAGACACAAATGAGTAAGAGAACAGCAAAACACCTGAGGAAATGGCTTTGGATGGATCTTTCATTGAAGAGAAATATCAGTAGCCAAAGAAGCATATTAAACTAAAAGTCGAATCTTTTGTTTATGCAGTAAAAGTACCTGACTTTGTCAGAAAAAGCCATCAAGATCTGACAAGAATGATATATCTTCTAAGAACTATTTTCTTATTTGGACTGGATATGCATGATACAAGGTGGAAAAAATTTCTGCTAATGTTACAAGGATGAAAGGAAATGAACCAGCCTTTCTCTGTTACAAAAATTGGATTACTTTCCATCTGTACGTAAATATGTGGTTGTGCCATCTTGCATGAGTTCGGAACTAAACCAGCCAACGGTATCTTCAAATTTCCCTGTATCTGTTCTATGTATACCATTGTTGGATGTCCTTTTTGATGTCGGTTTTCATTCTGACATCTTGACATACATAGGCATGAGAACCAGGCCTCACCATGGCGGGTGGTCGTCTTTTGGAGTTTGAGGTGGCATTGGTTTCCAGCTGGGTTTCTCATCCCAGTACATGTCGTAATATACATGTCCAGGAGTGTGACTAGCCACACAACACCATATACCAACGTACTGCTTCACACGTCTCCTAAACTTTTCTTCTCTTTCCTGAGCATATTTAACAGGGCATTACTACATAAAGAGTGAAGCTCATACATCTTTAAACTTAAACCAAGCCGAACCAGGAAAAAGAGAAGAATTGCCTTATTGGTGAAACCCGCAAAAGCATCTTGCATTGAAGAGAATTGAATGACTTTGATGTGCTTGAATGCTGAGAATATTGTCCTGAACTGCAATTGGAAACAAAGTTCAAGCTATTGAGACAAGGCTGGCATTGAGAGGGAGTCTAAGAAACAAGTTACTCGAGTCTTCGACAAAAGAATACCCCATAACTGAACTAAACAACATGGTACTTCCAGATCCTAGATTAACTAATCCAAATTTTGCACATGCTCAAAAATTGTGTCTATGAAGAATGAACACTTACTGTACAAAACAATAATGATTTGACTGCATTAACACAATATTCCTCGTAATAATTGAACCAAATACACATTAAGCAGGTAGCTTCAAAAGCTTGAAAAAAAATTCAATTACCGTTTCTTCATTTCTGCGTTTCGGAAATTTAAGTAATCCTGACGAACTTATATTGTTTGACGCATGACAGTCTTGGCTTCCATCTTGACAAAGCTGAACACTAAGCCATGATTGTTTCACCTACAAAAGTCCAAAGGATCGCTAATTTGGAAGCACTGACATCATAGTTCTTTTAGCAGACATGTAAGTTCAGTTCTTTACATGGAGAGGCAGTAATGGATTGTCTAGAAAGGAATACTCTCTAATGCCAATTCCAGGGCCAAACTCCTCCAATGGCAGGTCTTTCAACATTACATTTACCTGCAGTCCAGTAAATATTTCTTTCATTAAGACAGTCATATGGCAAAGTTCAGGAGAAAAACATTTTCCGATTTTTTCTATCAGCAAGCAAAATTAGACATAATATCTAATGCAACTGCATTCAAAGGCTCAACACAAATCCAAATGGCATTTTTGAGGAAATAATTAAAGCTCCAGAATGAACATGAAAGGCAAAAAGGTAAGAATTAACAGACATAACTCTAAAGCTGATAACAAAGATCAAGCTGTTACAGCTGATCCAGAAATTAAGTAAAGAATAGGGTTAGTATGGATTCCAAAAAGAAACAAAGTAAGCAACCGAAGACCACCAACTTCAGATACTTGCAACCTATTGGTTATGGAGAAATACAAACTCATACTATAACAAACTACAAAAAGTAGCTTAGGTTCAATTAGTTTAGAACTTCATCATGAGCATATAGAATGGGACCAAAAACACAACCAAAACAAAAAAAAATAAGAAGCACTGCATAATGAATATTTGAACAACTATAGGAGCTAAGGTATAATCTACCCCTTCCCAAAAACCAAAAGTTCATATTTAAGCATATGCATGTTTTAATCTTAGTTCATTTTTATATTCACAGTCATGAGGAAATGATTAAACTCAAGAATTTTATGCCAAGGCCCAACTAACAAGAGGCACAATCCCGGTTAATATTAGCAATTACTTTAAACAAGAAAAATTACATTGGATTGATTTTTTTGGTAACTGAAAAAGAAAAATTTTGAGTACACCAACAAAAAGGGAAACTTTAAAACTAATGCAGTATGCAGAATTCTAAATATGCTTTAGTTGATGCTGGGCCATTAGGATACAAGTTGTAGAGCCTGGAAGTTGATCCCATGTCAACCTGGTCATATTGCACTGCAAATTGAATATGTATAAATGCAATGGACATCAGAATGGCATGAGAAACTACTTCACATTGCACGAATTGAAGTCTTCTACAAAACATGAAAACCAATCGCCAATGGCCGTATGAGTAGGAAATCTTATGATCTACTTTCATTTTGCACCATAAATGGGCATCACTGGCAGCTGAAAACATACTGAATAAAGTTTTGTCCCACAGATTCTGGGAGCTGAGTAATACCACACATGCACATTTCCCAAGTACATAACAAGCAAACATTTTCTCAAGCAGAAAGTAGTTCACACAATAATCTTCAAGATAAAAGAAAGCACCTCAAATACGTGGTCCAAAGGGCAGACAAAAGGTTGTCTAGTCATTGACCCCTCCAGAACTCCAGGATGGGGAAACCATAGCCTATCCAATCTGCACCATAATGGAGGCATGATCTGAAATGTACACATAGAATACATCAACAAACAAAACTTTAATGCATTTTAAACTGACTCATTACCGCTATTTCCGTTATTGCTTCCATTGAAACCACTTTATATATGAAAATGAGAAAGCAATAACCAACATAAATAAGTTTAAGTAAAGTTGTGTACGGGAAGTAGATTCAGAAAACAGTTTACCCATCAACTTACTTGATCTCAATCCTTTACAAAGAAGATTTTCTTGCCTAGTGTCAACAGTAGGTAAGATCTTAGAGGTTTCTTGAGTTCATAGCAAGCTACAGGTTTTAGTTATTTCTCCGGATAAAAAATAAAGGAAGAGAAGCCAAGAGACAATAATTCAAATTGTGAAATGGAAATAAATCAATAGACATATGACTACCAAAACATAAGAGGGAAAGAAGGTTCAGGAAAGAAATTATTCTCACCAGGGTGCGATTTAACAACGATGCAATTGCCAATGCCGTCCTTATTTGTTTCATCTGAAGACAGTGAAGGAAGGATGAGAATCAAGATGATATTAGACAAGCTGCAGAACTCAAACTGTGTCAGTTGGTGCATACTTGATAATTAATTACGGCAAAGTGTGACTCAAGATTATGCTCCCCCTCAATTAACAAACTCTTGGGAATAGATGGCTTAAATGACAAAAAGCCTCCTGCATAAATTTAAGGTGATTGTAAAGAGCAGCAATTATCTTAAACAAAGACAGATTTCAACCATTAACTAAAAGCAGATGCAATGACCCAAGCAAGAAGTGTAAAGTGTTGATTACAAAATTAATTCAATTAAGTTGTTGAAGAACCTGAGACAGTTAGGCTATGTTTGGTTTGACGTAAAGTTTTTAATAGAATGGAATGATTTATAATAGAATAGAATGTAAATGGATGTAATATTAAAAAATTGTTGTTTTGGAGGGATGGAAAGGTTCATAATGTAATGTAGTGAAATGTTGTTTAAATGAAGGTTTTATAATGTAATATAGTGTAAAGTTGTTTATCATTTTATATTCCATCGTA
>JANITX010000003.1:58017274-58030211 GCA_027564395.1 Erythroxylum ulei | reverse complement strand
GAACGCCTAACCACGCATAACAACCGGAAGCCTCACAACTCGCAACGACTCCAAGCTACCATGGTGGACGGCGACGGAAAATGAAGAATAAAAACTCTAAAGAAAATGTCCCCAGGGAACCCCGAAGGGAACCCTGGGTGGCGCGACTGCTTCCTCTCTGTTGCTCTCCCTTCTCTCTTCGTCTCCGAGTGTCTGCTGCCGACCAAAAAGCTCCCGTAACCTAATTCGGCAATGTTTATATAGGATGGATCGACGGGCCGGGTCGCACAGTGAGACAAGTTTTCCATTTTTGGTCCGGATATCCGACATACGTCGCGACGTCTTAATTATTTATTCGCCGCGACGTCTGGAATGGCTCGTTCGTCGCGACGTCTTAATTATTTATTCGTCGCGACGTGCAGAATTGCTCGTACGTCGCGACGTGCGAACATTTCGTCGCGACGTGCTGCTCTGCTTGCTTCGCCGCGGCGTGTCAATTTGTTGTCGTCGCGACGTGGACATACGTCGCGACGTGCGGCCGTATTCTTCTGGACCTCGTCGCGACGTGCGGAAAGGATCAAGACCTGTTGACTTTCTGATGGGTTGACTCCTTCTCCTACAATATAAAATAACAATTTGCAGTATCAATTGTACTTAGAAAAATTATAATGCAATTAATGTCTATTTGCACAATTTTACTAACAAATTGCATAAAACATAAGCTCATCGTAGGGAATCAATTTAAGCACAAAAATCAGGAGTTAGCAGTCAAAAAGCACTTTAACAACTATGAAAATGCAGCCAATTAATAATGTAAACTTGGGCTCAATCAGTTAGGTTGACACCAAACTTTCATTTTGAATACCCAATAAAACATGTGATGGAACCTATTAAATGAGAAATAAAAATTAGCCCCACTAAATGTAGAAGTCATCTAGACTTCTAAGGTTGTTTGACACGACCAATTATAAGACTAATTAGTCGCATGATCAAACTTGTATAGAGAACTTTACTATAATGTTCATTTGAATCAACCACTAAACTTACATCTGTTTTTTTTAAGAGACATAAGTGCAGTAACAAGGGACTTTGCATTTGGTCTCTTACAAGCTTCATACCACAAATATCTTGACTCTAGGCTTAACATCTTAGTTCCATCATTTTTTGAAAAATGACCCTCCAAAGAAAAATCCATCAACCAAAGAATCATCTACAACTATGAACTAGCCCCCGTGTGTGTGTACATATACTTCCAACTCCAGAGGAGAGATCAAACATGAACATACTTGGAGATTGATGAAGAGAAGATTTACGCTGAAGGATTGAAAGGCGATTGGCAAGAGGGATTGGGGTGATTGGCAATGATGATGCATGAAGGAGGCAAGACAATAGATCGGACAACCCCGTTTGCTAATTTTTCAAGAAAGAGAGGGTGTAATATTTGGGGATTAAAGTAAAATTAGGGTTATGTAAAAATTTAAATGATATTATGTTTTTTGCTTTTATAAAAATCCAGGTGGGTTTTAAGTATTTTTTACGTGGCATTTAAAATCCACCTGACCTCTCCAAACACACTTTTTATATATAGTAATGTGTATATGACACTGCCAAATTTTCTTCCAAAATAATCTAACATTGAGCAGACTCGATAATGTTTAGACCTTAATTGATCAGGTTATAATGTTTGATCCCAAATTAATCAAACTAAAAAATATTTGGCCCAAATTTGAGCATTTAACCCTCCCTTAGAGTTTAAGCTTATTTATAATAAGACTTGAACTTTTTAGTAATTTAATTGAAATAAAATTCTAATTTCAATTAAAATTTAATTAGAATCATACTAATTCTAATTAAATACCTACAAGGCATAAAAAATTCAGTATCTCATATTGATTCTTATTTATTAAATATTTAATCATAAAATTTCTCTAACTTTACAATCAAATCAAACTTGATTAAAATATCTTTTCTCTCTTCAATTTGTTTTTTGTGAATATGTTAACTATGAATATAAATTATAACCCTAAATTATGTGTATGAATAGATAAATTAAACTCATTTAATTTATCTTTAATTCTTTAATTAATCAATTTATATTGTTAAATCAAGATTGACATCTAGCAATGCATCATAACCATCCAAATATTTAAGAATGTCAAATTAGTTTTGACTAATCTTTTCATGTATAATTCCGTACAGTTCAATCATTTCATCATACAATATTTTGATTAGACATAAAACATAAAATTACTATCTATTTTATTTGAATCCAATCAAGTTAGTTCTCCACCATTAGAAGTTGATTCAATTAATAACATTTGTAAAGTATTTTCAAAATATCATTTCACCTTGGCAAAAAATTTTCGAATCAATACTAATGGAGAATAACAAAATTTTCTCCCTAATCATTTTAGGATAATGAATTATGTACTGATCACTCAACTACTTCCATATAGTTTATGTTATATTTAATGACTATCGACTGACTACCCTTGACTAAAATAGTTCATAAATAGTATCAAAATACAGTAATCCTTATATAAGATAACTTTGAAAATCTCAAATCAAAAGATCATTTATATAATCATCACAATGAGAATTTTTATAGACATATAAGTAACGTTTTAAATAGATTTCTCATATAAATTCAGTTTGTTCTATAACAAGTTCCTACATGTTTGTTTAAATATCTTTATATTTTAGTTTATAAGATCGACTGCTTTCTTCACAAGGATGAAATATAATATGTGCTAGTCTTTTTATTGTCCATTAATGTCCAATCTAAATAGAACAACGACTAAGAACAATTTATAGATAATAAATAAATGTAATATAAATCTTATAATTATGATCTCATTATAATTTTATTTGTAGTATATATTATTATATTTATCCTATGAGTTTTGTCATATACAGCTAAATATATGTAAAATAAAGAACATCTTTAAATTATTTTTATCACTCAAATACAACCAACTTGTTAGTTGTAGGGTATAAACTAACACATATTAGTGTTATTTAATTAATTCACATATGATATTCATATTGTGTATGTTTTGTTGTTACTTTTTAAGTGAAATTTAAGAGAAAGGGTTTTTCTGAGTAACTAAAAATTATGAGTTTTTAATAAATTTTAAAAATTATGAAATTTTTCTAAAATTTTTTAAATTATAGGCGTCTTGTTCTCTCAATACTTTTTTTTTTGGTTATGAATAGAAAAAGGGCAAAAAGAAAAGGTGTATTTGATAAGGTTTGGTGTCTCCCCTTGTACGAGGGAATTAAAGAATTGTCCCCACTATATTCCTTCTGCCACTTTTGAAAAGACTCTGGAATAAAAGAAGGCTTGAGCAGCGGGCAAAGAAAATGTTGGAAGTTCTGTCAGAGCTTGTTTTGTTCTCCAAAAACCGAACAATTGCAAAAACCCTAAATCTTTACTCAAATCATTTGCATCTTTTCAAATTGTGTCATCTAATGATACTTTTTTTCATGAACAAGACACTTTATATTGATTTCATTTAACTAGTGTCTCGCTCGGGGGAGAGAAACCCTTGGTTCTATAAAAAGATGACATAAGGTCACATAAATGTAATTTTTAAATAATAAGATTTATTACTATTAAATTATAAATTAATTTACACTAGATCGACAAGTAATTATAATAAATATGAAATGAATATAGTTATAATAAATTTAAATAATAAAAAGAATGGTATTACAATATGGTAACTATAGTTGTAATTTACAATTTAAAATTTTGATTAATATGCCAATTAATCGAAAATGTTTAATTAAATGATTTAATTAAGATTTTCTTCTCTAATCCAGTTGCAAGAAGATAGAAAAACGCAATAGTGTAAGACTAAGCTAGATATAACTTTAGTTAAAAAGAGATTATGGTGCACTCATTCCATCTATTCGTTAATAGTACAAGATTTTAAACATGGGATTTAAAGCAAATCCCTTGATTTGACAAGTAATGTCATATAGTTCTTTTGGAGGGTTTAATGATGTTTGATTACTGATTAATGGTTCTTGTAATGAATATTTAGTAGAAGCATCAAGAACTAGAAGTGATTTTGGTGCTGATACGATTATGGCGTTGGAAGTAGGTATCCATAGAACTACACACACGTTCCTTTTGAGCTGAACTCGACGTCTTTATCAAAAGCTTTATTAAAAGTCAATGGTGAAAAGAAATGGGAAACAGTAACAAAACTTGTCATCGTTATCTTGGATAAACACCAAGAAATTCCAAGACCAGTGGAATATTTTAAATGGATAGAATGCAAAAGCTAGTACACATTGGATCTCTGGTACCACCAAGGATTCACTGATAGGTCTAATGTCTTCAGTACCTTGTGGCAAGTATGGCAAAAGAGGAACAGTGAGTAGGAAAGTTAGAGATAGCAGCCATAAAGCCCTTTGCAATTCTTTAAGATCTAAAAGTTTTATGAGGACCACAGATGCCCATTTCACTGAGATATATCTCCAAGTATAATAAGGTTTGATTTCAAGAAATTTGATTCAATTTGAGAAATTATTATAAGTTTTTGGGATCATGGTAATCAACTATGGAGCTTCTCCAAATGTGAATTTGATATGAGAATGATTGAATCTTCATTTTCCAAAACTAATTTATCTATTAATTCCTTTCATATATACATATGTAAAACGACGTCAGATTCTTTGTCCTAAATACTCTGTTCTAACTCTATTTTCACCCTAAAATGACATAAAATCACGTGTTTTGGCACAAAGATAGGATTAGAATAGAATAATGTTGGAATAGAAGATCTGAATATTTTACAAAATTCCATAATCAGGTAATTAATGATCTTTGCTGGCATGTAACAGATTGCCGACAAGTTTTGACAAAAAACCTTTCAAATAATGCGAAAGTAGAACTTGTCCCTTACCTATTGCGAAGACGTTTATCTCCATGGACTCCAAATGTTATGCAAATATGTAGTGACCACATCCATGGTAATGATAGATTTGACATTACTATTAATTGAGGTCCTACCCGTGGACCATTTATGCCCATGTGATCTCATGTGAGCAACTTTGCAATTGCAGCAACTGTAACCTTAGAAGCTTGATAGCTAGGATGAGACCTCGAGACCTATAGGGTGTAGTAGTGGTGGTCCATTGGAGAGGAGCATAATGCTTGAATTGTTCTTGAATCGACCTTGATATGAGAGGCTAAGCATGTTTAATTGATGTTGCAAATTCTTGTTAAATCTCTCTCCTAAGAGCAATGATGTGTATAACATATTTTTTTATAAATTTTTTGATCGCATGTTAAAAATAAGAATTATAAATTGTATTAAGTGTAGATTCAAGTTAGTTAAATTTTGGATCAAATGTGAATTTAATTAATTTTAGTAAAACAAAATTATTTAAAATATATCAGACCTAATCATAATTTATTCTTGATTCATTATCATTCTTAATTAAAGTTGTTATTAAAATTTAGAACTTCTAATGAAGATAGGATCATTATAAAGTGGATGGTAGCCTCCTAAGGGGTGGTCTAGTTGTTAGAGGCGGAGGGTATGGGTCAAAAGGTCGTGTGCTCAAATCTTCCTACCTATGCTCTCTCGATTAAGCCTGTCGTACAGAACTTGTTTAGTGTGGAGTAGCTGATTGATGTGATTTGCAGGTTATTGCGTCAATCTAAAAGTTTATCCAGCGTGCATTCAAAGGATAACGACTGTAAGTTTCTCTGTTTCAAAAAAAAAGTAGATGGCATACAATAATTTGATAGGTCAATAACATTCTATAGGTATAATTATAAGCCTGTACACAAGAACTAAGTGTTTAACTTACCAATCATAACCATAATTAGTTGTCATTTTCTTCGAAATAGTTATAATTATGTCCACATTATTGCCCTTTAGGGGTGGTCGAGTTGGTAGAGTGAAGGGGTATAGGATTAAAAGGTCCTATGTTCGATTCCCTTTATTTACACTCTCTCAATTGAGCATGTTGTACAGGGCTTGCTTAGTGCAGAGTACCAGTTAACGTGATTTACAAACTATTGCGTTAATCTAAAAATTTACCTAGTGCGCATCCAAAATGTAACAACTGTAAGTTCCTTCGTTTAAAAAAAAATATGTTCACAATATTATTTATAGTTACTTTACTAATTTACGATTATAATGCAACTTACAATTCGAAATTGAAAAGTTTGGTTACGCTTAAACCTCCAATGTTCAAGTAACATGTTCGACAGACATAAAACCGTGCGTGTGTGTGTTGACAGCTGCTCGTCGGATTCAGACATCTGTCATCAGCTGTCTAAATAGCTGGCGTACAAAGAAGTTTCCGTATTTGAAAGGTAAATGGTGCCTTGACTTATGTGGTCGTCTTTGTTTTACATTCTAGCAAAGCCCCGGCCCGAACCGAAGCAGTTGCAGCTAGTTTCAAACTTACGAGCGTTAACAAGGATAAGGAACGAACACTCCTCAAGCTATTAGTGTCCTATAATTTAAAACCATAAGTCAGGTTATACTATTCAAAGAATGTAATATGATACTACTTAATCATATTGGATAAGCATGCAACTGGAGGCAATACTGAACTTTTGAATCCATCCATATCCATGCTGATGTTTTTTCTGAAGAATTTTCCAACCACCATTGTCGAATGACCAAATAGTGCATGTAGGAACCACATGGTGTAAGCAAAGCAAGCATGGACTTGGACAACAAATGGGGGATTTTAAGGTTTCAACCTTCCTTTCCTTCACCAATGTGAGGACCCAACAAGAGAAAGGAAAGCACCCAGTTGGAGCTGGCTAACCCACCAACATAAGGGCTTAGAACAAATATCTCCAAATTTATTACCGATCACTTCACGTGGGACTTCCCGTGATGTCGGGTGCGGGACATGGACGTTCAATCTGACCATTCAGACATCTAACCATTCAGACGTCTTTTGTGGATTGACTTTAGAGACCAACATGTTTTACGAAAGACCTTCACCATCAGCGTCCCGAAGATTCTCCTAAATTGCTATATTTACAACCACACAAAGATTCCCTTAAACCCACACTCGTTTTTAAACCCATTAGGTCCCACAATATCTAGATTCTATACCAAAACCCTAATTTAAACCCCCCAAAATTTATTATTAGCCTTTTGTTTTTTCTACCCCACGGCGCAAATATAAATACCCCTACTTGCCGTCAGTCCTTCATCACTTCACTTGTCAACCCTCTTCATTCCATTTCTTTGCATACCCACAAGCTAAAAGCTCATATCAAACCAAACTGTAGTCACTAAGTGGATCGAAGAAACTGAAAAGAAAATGTCCGGTGTTTGGGTTTTCAAGGAAAATGGCGTGATAGAATCCTCACAGGGAAGTTCTAGGAGAAAGGTACTGGTGCACTTGCCATCAGGCAAAGTAGTGACTTCTTACTCTTGTCTTGAGCAAATACTTACTGAATTGGGTTGGGAAAGGTACTATGGTGGTGACCCTGACTTCTTCCAATTCCACAAGCATTCTTCTAATGACCTTATCTCTCTTCCCAGAGACTTCTCCAAGTTCAACTCGGTTCACATGTATGACATTGTCATTAAGAACCCTAATCTCTTCCACGTTCGAGATGTGTAACCTTTCTCCGTGCATGCTTGTGTGGTCGCTCAGCTTCTCCTCCGAATCTTAGTGCTTTCCCGGTCTTCTTAATATTAGGGCATGCTTGATGTTAGTTTCTTCTTGTTTGTTTGTTGACGTTCTTCTCTTCTTATTTAGTTTCTTCTTGTTTGTTTGTTAACGTTCTTCCCTTCTTATTGTTTGTGTACTTTATAAAACGATATATACTAGTTTAAGTTACTTCCTTTGCTCACTATAAAATAAAATAACTACAAGGAAGGATCTGCCATTTGTGGTTTTCTGATTAAAACGCTCGGCTTTGGTTAGATTCCACTTTAAGTGGCTAGTTTCATATAGCAAGATGATTTCGATCGGTTCAAGTATAACATAATCTAGTTAGTGTCCATCACTTGAAGAATGCATGTGAATGCATGTTTTAATATCCTCAACATCGTAATTATGATCCTAATCAAATTTATAAATTAACTTGTTCAAGATATACAAATTAATTAGACTATTGAAGTAAAATTATTTTAATTTTTTCAAAAATATAAGTATATATTAGCAAGGTTTAGTTTAGTTATAATTATGTTTCTAGTGAAGAGACAGATGAGAATCTCATGAATAGGATTGGTGTGAGTGACCTGATTCGTTTATGAAAGAAAAGAAACTTTAGCATGCACCATAATAGCTTTTCTACATCTTTTCACACTACGGTCCAATTCTATACAAATGAGTTAACAAGAAGGGTTCGCAAGGATAACCTTCAAAGCAGCTTTCTTAAATAAGCCAAAATTAAACATATATGTGACAATTTTGGTATTCTTATATAAAACTAATTAAATATAACTTACAACGTTTTTTTTTTATGTTTTAGCTAATGAATTTTATTAAGAGTACGTAATTGGCGATTAACTAAGAGATTAGATTATAATTATTATACATGTATTATAGATATTTCATGCATTTAATTAATTTCAATTGAGGAATAATAAATTGTAGCAGTACTGATTCATTAATCAAATACGTAAGGAACTTATTCATCCAACAATGAGAGAAAATCATAAACAAACAATATGTCGTTTTCTTGAGTGACGTTTAGTTGGATCAATTTGGTATCAATGAGTTGGTTACAGTCTAATGATCATCATATGATTAATTATAATTATGAAATATCTTATCCGATCATAGAGAGAGAGAGATAAAAAGGTAGAAAAGTTCATTATCCAATCAAAAGATGTGTTGTGTAAGAGCGAGAGAGAGAGAGAGAGAGAGATAGGATCCCTTAGGCAACACGAGTAGTTTTGAGACTTGAGAGTCGCCAATCCTGTACAAGTAACTATCAGCTTAAATTCAATTTGATCCGAGAAAAGCCATCAGATTCTATCAAGGGTCCCCAAAAAGCAAGTCATGAAGAGGCTTGAGGTGCTTCACGTGAAGTAGATCATGCAAGGGGGGTCACACGTGTACAATTGGGACATAAGGTTGAAATGTGGTCACAGATAGGGCAGATGATGTTTGTTGTTATCAGGTAGTTCCGTTGTTTTTTAATTGCTCCAGTCTTCAATTATTAGAGTTTACATTTTGACTTTATTACAATTTAACCTTGTTCGTAATAGTCTTAAGTCACATTCGAATTTACGAAAATTGATTCAATTTGAACAGTTTAAAACTAATATTATTTTATCTAACGGCTGAAAAATTAAACAATTAAATGTCAAGCTTTGGGAAGATTTAATTTGCGTACTTCATTAATTATCAAGGCCTTAAATAGCCGTGCAAAGTTACAAAGTGAGTAACATATCAAAACCGAAGATTATGGAAATATATATACATTAAATACAAAGACACGTATAACGAATATATCGCTAACACTCTCCCTCAAGTTAGAGCATGCAAAGAACAAATGCCCAACTTGCAAACAAGAAACTCAAACTACTCGGACCTAATGCCTTAGTGAAGATGCATGTTGGCGAGTTGAACCAGTAGTGGCAATAAAACCAGTAGTGAGTTGTTCTCAAACAAAATAGCAATCAAGCCCAATGTGTTTAATGCGTTTGTGGAAAACCAAATTGGAGATTAGCAGCCTGATTATCACAGAAAAGTCACATCAGTTACTTATAGAACACACCTAAAAAAGCCAAAAATGATTTTAATCAAATAAGCTCACGCGTGGTAGTAGCCGTAGAGTAATATTCTACCTCGATAAAAGAGTGGGAGACCATGTGCCACTTCTTGTCTTCCAAGAGAAAAGAGAGGAGCTAAGAAGTACGAAATATCTAGTGAGCGGAGGCCGAGTTAGAGGACAATTGGCCCAATCTAAGTCACAATAAGCATACAGTTGCAAATTTGAATCTGTGTGCAATAATAAACCTTGCCCGGGATTTTTCTTAATATAGCTTAAAACCCACAGTGCAGCTTCATATTGCTCCTGAGTTGATTATTGCATGAATTGTGATAGAATGTGAACAACATAACTAAGCTCGGGGTGCGTGATTGTCAAATAAATTAAATGCCCAATAATTCGACAGTAGCTACTGAGGTAAAGGTAAAGCGACAAACTTGACAGGGTGAATTTATGATTTTGCTCAACAGGAAAATCAGTTGGCTTACAACCCAACAACCCAGTCTCGGAGAGGATGTCAAGTGCGTATTTACGCTAGCACATAAACAAGCCATCTGGTTCACAAGCAAATTCAATGCCCAAAAAATATTTGAGAGTGCCAAGGTCTTTAATGTGAAAACAAAAATTAAGGTTATCGTTGACCTGTTACAACATGCACACATTGTTCCCTGCAAGCACTATATCATCCACATGATCCAAAAGAGCCAAAAACTATATCACCCTTATGATAAGTAAATAGAGTATAATCAACATGGGACTAAATAAAACCAAAGGTTCGCAAGGCATCACTCAATTTGGTAAACCAATTGCGAGGAGATTGTTGGAGCTCATAAAGTGATTTCTGAAGGTGATATACCTTATTAGGATCTGTCGACTGTCATTGAAAAACCAGGAGGAAGTTGTATATACACCTCCTTATCTAAATCACCTTGCAAGAATGTGTTCTTGACGTCAAACTGATGCAATTCTCATTTTCTAACGATTGCGACTACCAAAAAAATATAGACACTAACCATTTTAACAACTGGTGCAAAAGTTTCAATGAAGTCCACTCCTTTAACCTGGTCGCTCCCCAAGATTACAAATCTAGCTTTGAACCGTTCTATAGTACTGTCAGAGTGATACTTGATTTTATACACTTGGAGGAATTGATTTCTTACCCTTTGGAAGGTCGGTAACAATCTAGGTGTCATTTGCTTCTAAGGCGATAATCTTTTTGGCCATTGCATCACGCCAACGAGGATCCCTATAATCCTTCTTAAAATTTCTGGGTTTCAACATTGGCATTAACAACTGCTAGGAACAATTGATGAGACACAGAAAACTTAGAGCAATTTACATAATTGGCAATGGGATAAGGAGTACCTAAGACACCATTAGACAAGGAGTGCAGTAGAGATGGGGTGTGTATACGAATAGTATTGCAAGAGTAGTCTTGTAAATAAGATAGAGGAGGTCTTGTTCGGTGGCAACGACCTAAAGTGTCATCATGCATTGTAGACAAAATTTGAACAACTACATCACTTGGGATTTCGGCCTTTGAACTTCCCGAAGTATCCAAAGAGAAGCTCCCCCTATCGCTTGTACTCCCGCTATTGGGGTTGGAACTAATAGGCTATTGGAGCTGGAACTAATGGGTGGAGACTCAGATTGTGACTGGACAGATGGGGAGGGTTGTGATGCATCGCAGGTAACAGGTGTAGCATCGTCATAGGATGGGAAGAAAGAGGGTAACAGATTGGTATGGGAAGATGATGGTTGTACTGGCTCGAAGTAAGGAAAGACATCCTCAACAAAATGAAAATCTCGAGAAATAAAAACGTCACCTGATTCCAAGTCAAACAAACGTCATCCTTTCCTATTATGAGGATATCCCAAAAATATACACTTTCTACTTTAGGATGCAAATTTATCCGTAAGTTTTGGCCTAGGATGGGTATAGCAAAGGCAACCAAAAACTCGCAGATGATCATAACGAGGAATAGTGTGAAAAAGCTTTTCATGGGGTGTCTTGCCATCAAGTAAGGTAGTAAGAGTGTAGTTTATCAAGCGTGCAGTGGTAAGGGCACATTCTCCCCAAAACTTTGATGGAAGGTTAGCTTGAAACCTTAGAGCATGTCCTACATTCAAAACATACCTATGTTTTCGATCGACCCTACGATTTTATTGAGGTGTATCGACACATGACATCTGATGTAAGATCCCCAAATTCTCATATAATTTCATCAAAATCCTCTCGCAAAATTATGTACTATTATCAGTGCAAAAATCTTTACGGTTTTTTAAAATTGAGTTTCCACCATAGCCAAAAAAAATCGCCTGTTTAATTGTTTCACTTTTCTCCACAATCAAATACCCAAACAGCTTTATCAAAATCATCGACAATAGTCAAGAAATAATATGCACCTATCAAAGAAGACTCGTTATATGGACCCCATATGTTACAGTAAACCAAATTAAAATAGGCGAAACTTTTATAATCACTGATAGAAAACACACTTCGAGTTTGTTTTGTGTGTAAACAAACATCACAAGCTTCCAAATTTTTATTCTTACTACCACTACAACTACCCACAATAGACGGTAAAGATAAATTCCAACATGATGGATGACTTAGTCGTCTGTGCCATAACTCCACAGTCTCCTTAGTCGTGATAGCAAAAGCAGTACTCGGAAGAGACTTGTACATATATGCCCCATCTCGTTGCTCACCTAGTCCAATTCGGGTCATTGAGGCAAGGTCGTGTATCGCATAAAAGTCATCAATGAAGATTACTACACGATTTTTCCCATGAATTAGTTGTGCCACAGAAGGTAAATTGCAATTTAATTTAGGCACATATAACACATTGTGAACAAAAAAATTAGGTCCCAAAGACACATGATCCCTTTTAATAGTAGACACTTGGACTCCGTTAGGCAATTTAACCAAACAGGGAATAATATTCTCAACTTTTATCAGTACACCAAGACAACTAGTCATGTGGTACGACGCTCCGCTATCAATTAACCAAGTGGGAGGGGTTCTGTAACACCTCACTCCCGCGTGACCCGAACCCGACATCGTTGGTGATATCCGAGTCCGTGTCCCGCGAGGGTGGCGTACTACATCAGTCGGTCAGACGAAACTCAGTATAATTTTTTTTAAAACATTCATTCTCGCGGAATAGACAGTAATAATCTGAGCCCACGTTCAGAAATAAACAGTTTCAGTTTCAGAAATAAACATTTTCAGTT
>JANITX010000003.1:57970997-57983644 GCA_027564395.1 Erythroxylum ulei | reverse complement strand
CACTAACAATTAAGTGGTGCATTTGGTGCACTAACAACAATTAGTGGCACACCACATTATTTTTATCTTTTATAACAATTCCCAATTTTACAAGTCTTTATGTCAATATTTATAATTGAATTGTAACATCACTTTAAAATATGAAGTTATATTTCAAAAATCATAAAAATACAGTAGGTAAATTATGTAAGGGTAAGGCTGCGTATTATTAGACCTCCCTAGCTCCCGTTTTATTGCGGGACTTCAAACTGAGTGTGACAACTTAAGATTATCAAAATAATAATACAATACTCAAATTTTTATTTATTATAAAATTAATCCTCTGTAAATTCTATATAACAACAACAACAAATAATACTCAATAGAAATCCCACTAAAAGAAGGTTCAATAGTACGCAACCTTATCTAAATTAATAAAGAAGTTGTTCCAAATGAACCACACATAGAAAGTCTTTAATAAAAAGTCTTTTAATAAATATATAATAAACTCAATAAAAATCTTATTAAGAGAAGGTTCAGTAGTATGTAATCTTATCCAAATTAACCCATACGTAGAAAGTCTTTTAATAAATATATAATAAATATTTATTAAAATTATTTAACACATTTTATATATTCAAACTCTGAAAATTTAATCATTTTAATGTCATTATTATCCATTTTACATGTTTGAACTATTTTGTGTAATATTAAAATATGAACTTATTAAAATTTATGTACTGAATTATCTTAAAATTATTAATTAAAACTAATAATTAAATAATTTATAAAATATTTATCAATCATTCTAATTGTTATAATATTTTCTTTAAACAGTAAAAATAAAATTAACTTTCAAATATTAAAAAGAAAAGAAAAGAAGAAGATAAAATTAGAGAAACAAAACATTTACTAATTGCATGTTTTGTTCTGGATCAAAATCCCACATTCTCCGATTATCAATAACCGATACAACATTAAACGGATCAAATCTTATAAATTCGCAGCCATTTCTCTCTGCTCTCTCGGTCTTTTTCTCTACAAACTTCTGTTTTTATTCGTGTGTCTCTCTGACTCCAACGACATGGATGTCACTCCCGAGCCGAGATCCGGTGGCAAAATGGTTCGACCTCGACGGTCCGCTCTGAGCCGTACTCCTTACGACCGGCCTACTCCTCGATTGCGTCCCAATTCCAGCCCTGCTAGCCCTAATTGGCTCTCCAAACTCGTTTTGTCTCCTACTCGTATGATTGCTACCGGCGCTGGAAAAGTCCTCGCTTCCGTCTTCGCTCCTGAGTCTTCCTCCTCCTCTTCGTCTTCCGAAGAAGATTCGGTTTCTGGTATGGTTTTCCTGTTTGTTTCAGTCATTCGTTTTGTACATATAATTCGCGAAATGAGTTTCTATTGAGAGAAGGAAAATATAGGGCTAAGTAGGAAGTGTTGTCTGTTATAATACTTTTTCTGGCTTTTTAGTCGCATGAATTTTGCGATTCAATTGTATTTGCTTATTGGTGAGATTATTAATTGTTTTATTTCAGGGGTATTGAGTCATTGCCAGTGTTTGATGTTATGTATGTTGAGTGATTTGTCCATTAGGGTTTTACTTGCCCGAAGGTTTTGACGTGTGTCCAAATAGATGCGTGTTTTTGTCTTTCTTAGGAGTTTCAAGTTGACGTGTCTAATTTGCGTCTAATAGTAAACATGTTTGATTGTATAATCAGCTCTATTAGGTTGCTAATGGCAGTTTATCCATTTCGTAAAGACTTGTGGTTTATGACCCGTTTCACCCATTAGTATTATTTTTCAATTCCCGCAGAGGATGATATGGATGATGTCAGCGATGATGCTTCTGTCTCATCTCATGGTGCTAATGGTTTGGAAAAGGTAGTTGAGCAAGTTCCCTGTTATGTATCACTATTGTGATTGAATTGTAAGTTTTTGGGGTGTTCATGAATTAAGCTATCAATAGATGGTGATTTTTTGTTGTTAGTTGTTACTGTCTTGGTGCTGCATACATGTGCTCATTGATCTGCAATATAATTACGTCACATTAAAATTTGACATCTCTAACATATCTTCTTGATGGTTTTCTCTTCTTAACAATTGGTTGGTAGTTTTCAAGACGAAAGTGAAATGACTAATACGTTTGCTACATTATGAAGTTCTGTATTTGTATCTGTTGATATATGAGTTCATATGTATCTATTTGGCTTTTGATTTGTGTTTGCGCTAAAATTTTGAAAAATCAGACACCGGAAATTGTCAATTCCTTGGGGAAAGATTCCCAAGCTTTACAATGGAGGAGTGACACAAAGCGTGTAATTGAACAGCTTCTCATGAGGGAAACCTTCTCAAGGTGATTTAAAAATTGCATTCTCTTATATTTTTTTTGCAACCTTTTCTTAGTCCTCTTATCTCATGCATTAATACTTCTTATAATGTTGTGTGGGATCACCTTCAACGTTTAGCAGTATTATACTCAAGACTTTAGTTTGGAATGCACACCTGGTATTTGTTTGTTAACCTGCTACTTCCAAAACTCATGGTGCCATTCTTTTGCTTACAAAGTTTATCAATTGCTCTTTATTAAATCTTTCATTAACAATTGATTAATTTATAATTCAAATTTGCATTCACCTATGACCAGGGAGGAATGTGATAGGCTAACACATATTATAAAGTCAAGAGTTGTGGATTCTCCTGTCTCTGGCAGTAAAACATTTGAAAGACAAAGTGAGATACCTGAGATGATGGTTTGCAGTGTTATTTAGGTTAGGAAGTTGACAAATACAATAAGACTGATGATCTGAGCCTTTTTCCAGATGTTGATAAACCTGATATCCACAGTGAAGCTGTTATTGAGGCCCAGAAATGGCTATTAGAGAAGAAATTGGGATCAAATTCAAAGTCTGGACTAGAGTGTGGAACTTGCAATTCTAATGCTGATATGCTTCCACGTGTAAATGTAAGTAATTCTTTCCCCACAATTTACTCTCCCATGTGAACTTATTGCTATATTATTCTTGCGGTTGCTCTGGAGCATATAGTTGTAGGTCTTTGTCTTAACTTGTGATGATCTAAATACAAGTTTCTATTATCCTTTTCATTCGTGCTCCCGTAGTTATATCCTATGTAACTCATATGAAATGCTGAAGGTTAGTCATTACATCTCAGCTGGTTTATGTAATCTAAGTTATCATGGAAAGGTAGTTGCGGAATTATATTTAATGGCAGGTATGCTTTGTATTTAATAAATGCAATGTGCTGATCTGCTGAGCAGGTATCTCATAATGAGGAGGGTTCACCTGTGGATTTAGCCAAATCTTATATGCGATCACGTCCTCCTTGGACGTCTTCATCTTTGTGTAAATATGATTCACCAACAGGGGTACAGCTGTTTAACGATAGTGCATCATACATATTGGGTGGCAAATCTGCATCCTATTCCAAGGTTCAATTGATGGGTTTCTCCCTCCTCTATCTCTATCTCCAGCCTAAGCCACCTTATATATATGTTTATATCTAGGTCTATTTATATGATTTTTTTTGTCTCTACACACACACACATATGCATATATACAGATGTGTGTGTGTGTGTATGGAGAGCAAGAAATTATCTAGGCATGCATTAATGAACTTGGCCATTTTGACCAAATAAGAAATGCATTTTCAACAATTTATTTTGATAATTGCTTTTGAGAATTAATGCCGATGGAGTTAATTTGGATTCTTGTTAATCTTTTTCACATTTGATTGCGTATTATGAAGTACCAAATACTCATTTGGCGACCAAATGCAAAAGTGATTCTTTTGATTTCATACTTTTTCTCCTGTCATCAGGGTTACAAACAATTTTATAATTGTAGTTGGGCTAGCTTTCAAAATTGCTAAACCAGATAAAGAAAAAGAAGACTTATCTAAGTTGTATGGTTGAAATTTAAAATGTGAATGCAGTGGTGACATCAAAACTAGGAAGAAAAGGAATTAAAAAACTAAGCTCCTTTACTTGATAGTTAACATCAACGGGTTACAGCATGGATTTTAACTTTAGAGCTGACACTTTGTGATGATTGATTTACATTGTGAAACTTCAATGCAGCTTACCAGGGATTCCCATGCTAGTGGTTCATGGAATATTCTGGAGGAAATACGTAGCAAAGTGAGATCTAAAGCAACTGAAGAATTGCTCAAGTCTCAACCATCTTCAAGAATTGATTGGTCTACATCAGCTTCAGATTATAAAAGGCAACTTCATTTGTTGTCGGAGGACAAAGTAGAAGCTGGCGTGGAAGATGATATAAACAATTCTGAGCAATTAGTTGATGCTCCTTTAATCATGGCTAGTCATGCAACTTCTAATGACTTACCAGGTTTCCTATTATACTTGTCTGAGAGACTGTTAATTCCTGTTCTTGTTCTACCTGCTCATATGTGGAATACTGAGAAAGGGAATCCCATTTTATGCTTTCAGTATCACAAATTGCTCAAGATCATGGACTGCAAAATGATGCAGTTTTATCAAATCCAGCCACTTTGAATCCTCAGCAGAATGAGGTATTCTAAGTTATGGAATTGGAAAATGGCATTAGATCATAATTACATTGTTATGCCTCTATTCTGTGATAATCAGTTGTTAGTAATAAGTGAGAAGAAAAATAAATTATTCCAGAAGTTTGCTTCTTATGCTTTTAATCGTATCTTTGTGAAGGATCTGAGGCCTGTCCTGATTGTCAAGGAAAGAGAAGGTGCTTATGTCTACTTCTTTTCTTTGTTTTAATCATCAAATTAGAACTGTCTGATTGACTTGTGAAACGTCCCAGATGGGAAGTCAAAGCTTGGACAAACACTTGAACCCTCAGAAGATATGCAGGCCATATCAGAAAGGTTGGCTACACCATGAAAGATGGGTGATCTATTGTTTCCCCTTTTGAACGCCTATCTTCCTTTCCTACTGTTAAAGCTCATGTACAATTTCCTTCATGATTGTCATTTCTCATAGGGCTGCTATTGCTGCTAATGGACCCAAGAACACTGATGTCAACATCCAACCCCTGAGCTCCATAGAGGGAGAGTATAATCAAGGTAAGTGGCAGAAACTTGTTAGTCTAAGAGATATTCCATTTCTATATCTGCAGATTTAGCTTTGTTCTGAATTTGGAGTAACGTGTTATAGGCCAGTTTCCAGTTGGTCTACCCAAATGTCTAATTAAACTACTGGCAAGATGAATAGGATCCACTGCATGACTGCTTATCCTAGCTTAACTACGTAAAGAAAAGGAGCTACTAATATGCTAGTTGTCCATCTAAATGGAGCGTTACTTTAGTAGATCAAATCATCATTGGAACTTCTCTGTATGTATATCCATTTTCAAGTAAACATGGTCTTTATTGCATTCGCAGATCCAAGGTTCAATGAAATAAGTTGTTCAACATCAAAGGAAGTTGCTGGAAGGGATGAAGCAGTTCCTGCCAATGGTTTCCCTTCTCCAGGATCTAGGTAACACACCTTTTTCATTTTAAATCTGATTTGTTTAAGCTTAATACAACTAATCCCGTTTCTACAAAACTCTAGGTTATACGATGAGGGGCTCAAACCATTCGGGTCAAACGGTGAAAAGACGACAAAAAATGCTTTCGACGAGGAGAACTGCAAGCTTTTGAGTGAAGCTTCTGTTGATGTGCCGATTATGTATGTGAATGACAGTGAGGAACAATATTTGGATGAGATTAACAGTGTGGCCAGCGGCTCTCAAATCAGCTCTAGCATGCAACATGAACAGTTTCTGCTAGCCCTTCCTCAGCAAAAATCAAAACGAAGCAATCCTGCCAAGAGAACTGAGAAGCAACAAGAAAGGAAAGTGAGCAGATCTAATAGGAGAGGCAGGGGACGTGGTAAATAGCTAGTTTTTGGTACGTCTGTATTTATTTAACAACTGTAAACTAGCCAAAATCGAAGAACAAAAAGTAGAAACAAGTATAGTGCCATTAACAGGGCATTAGATCCTTTGTTGTTTGTGATTTAGGTACTGATACTTGGGTTTAGGATTTGATCCACGGATTTTGTTGTACCATTGTCACACGTTCACAACGTTTGCAACCCATTTAACCACATAAAATACTTTGAGCTAGTGGAGTCAATTGTTACCTTTCCCCTATCACTAAGAATTATTGAATTTTTCAATAATTTGCTGTTGTAATTATGCTCGTAATATTGCAATTTGCGAGTCTTTTATTATGATTATGTTACTCCTAATTTTGGCTGTATGATATCTTGATATTATTAGGATAAGAAAGCGTATTTTTGGATCTCTTCAAATTTTTCATTTTATCTTAATTTTTAATGAGACTTTGTTGATATTGTTGTTTGAATGGATTTTTTATGAGGACTGTTTATTATACCTTGTGGGGTTTAAAAAGATTTATTAGTATGTAGCTTTATCTTTAATTAATAGAGGGATTATTGTCGATGGATTTTCAGGGAAAAACACACACACATATATATAATACTAAATAAAATAAAAATAAAATAGATATAAAGATAATAATAATACAACAAAAATGTAAAAATTTATATGAATAAAAATATAAAAATAATTAATGAAATAAATAATTTAATAAATATAGAGAGACACAAAATAAAATAAAAAAGTAAATAAATATTTTTTTTTTGACTAAATGAGTGAATGTTTTAAATGCAGTATGAGTATTGCACTGAAAAGGAATTTTAATATTATTATATTTTAACCTCTAATGTTAAAATTATAATTAGGGTTTAAATTAAATTTATTTAAAAATATTTTGGTGAAAAATGTAAACCTCTTTTTGTTGTTATTTGCACCTTAAAAGCAAAATTGGACTTTTTATTGTTGGGCTTAATGGGCCTCCTATTATCTTAAGTTACATTTAACTTGAAATTAGAGTCGGAAACGGTGGAGACAGCGGCAATAGCTGACGGCCTGACGCCAATACGGCTGTATAAAACCAAATATAAACCTTTTGCGTATCTTCTGATTGTTTCTCGACCAAGCTCAATGGATCCTTACCCATCTTCGACCTCAATAGCCCAAAAGACATGGGAGCTTGAGAACAACATTATCACCGTTGACACGCCTCCGACGATCGCCAGCTCCACCGCGGCTGACTCGTCGTCGGACGCCATTTTCTACTACGACGAGGCGGTTCAGCTTAAGTTCCATCAGGAAAAGCCTTGGGCTAATGACCCACACTACTTCAGGCGCGTTAAGATCTCCGCACTCGCGCTGCTGAAGATGGTGGTGCACGCTCGCTCTGGCGGGACCATCGAGGTCATGGGACTCATGCAGGGAAAGATTGACGGCGATGCCATCATCGTCATGGACGCTTTTGCTCTTCCCGTGGAAGGCACCGAGACTAGGGTTAATGCTCAGGCCGACGCCTACGAGTATATGGTTGATTACTCTACGACTAATAAGCAGGTTTTGTTCTTATTTATCCTATTTTTCTTGTTTAACTGGTTCTTCTTTTTAATTTATTGTTGGCTTTGTTTTCTTATTTATAGTGTTTGCAAATTGTGGTTCTTTTAGGGTTTATTTCTGAGTTAAAGGTATGTTTTGGACTAGTTACTTGAGAGATCGTCTGATCACCTAGTGGTTGGTAGATTCTTTAGGAATTCGGATACGATGACGTGCTGACTCCTTTTTTGCGATACACTTGTAACTGGTTAACAAGGGTTTCTAGTTTTTGTTAAACACTGTTTGGTTTTTGACAAGTGAATGATGACATATAGGCTGGGCGGTTGGAGAATGTTGTTGGCTGGTACCATTCTCATCCTGGCTATGGATGCTGGCTTTCTGGGATTGATGTTTCCACTCAAATGCTCAACCAGCAATTTCAGGAGCCATTTTTGGCTGTTGTTATTGACCCAACAAGGACTGTATCAGCTGGGAAAGTTGAGATTGGGGCATTCAGGACGTACCCAGAAGGATATAAGCCTCCAGATGATCCCGTCTCTGAATATCAAACCATTCCGCTTAATAAGATTGAAGACTTCGGTGTGCACTGTAAACAGGTTATTTTATTCAGAGTTGCTGCTCCATTTATGTGCTCCCTAGTATTATGGCTAATGTTGTTTTTTGCAGTATTACGCTTTGGACATTACTTATTTTAAGTCCTCTCTTGATTGCCACCTCTTGGATCTTTTGTGGAACAAATATTGGGTGAATACTCTTTCATCATCACCTCTTTTGGGTAATGGGGACTATGTAGCAGGACAAATTTCAGATTTAGGTAATATCCTTACCCCAATAGTATTATGATTTTTTATTTTTTGGGTGGAGGTGTATGGCTCTCTTTCTCTCTCTGTGCACTTGAGTACGGGCAGAAATGGATATGAACTGAAAATGTTCTCTAAGAGTAAAGTTGGGACTCAGTGGAAGCTATACTTTCACTTTTTTGATAAAGACAATTTAATCTTATGTATGTCATGCAGCTGAAAAGCTGGAGCAAGCTGAGAATCAATTGGCTCACTCTAGATTTGGGCCGCTAATTTCTGCCCCTCAAAGAAAGAAGGAGGTGAGTGCAACGTTTCTGTATGATTTTATATGCTTTGATTTAGAGTTGCAACTTACACTTTTTAAAGTTTCTTTTAACTAGAGTTGGAAATCTTGTGCCCATGTACATACATCACTGCATTATTCTTATTCAATGTTGAGTTGCCTACGAACTGTTCCGTGTGAATTTTCCTTGAAGAATTTTAAAATTGATATTCCTTTGGCCATGTTGCAGTAGTAGAGTAGCATTTTCTCATGTGTGTTTGTGTTTTGTGAGCTTTGTTGAAGTTTAAGCAAAGTTTGACAGCTTGGCCTGTAACTGACTTGTAATGCTTAATACTAAGAAGCTGGCATTAAGTGGCTTGGCTAGGAATTTGTCCATTTCTATCCACAGTCATTCAGTACATCCAATGCTCTTTTAGGGTGTCATGCAAGTAAAATGAAGGTGTTAGATAAAGTGAGTAGAATTTTATAGCTCACTGAATTACGTAGGAACTGGACAAATGATTTTAGTTGTTTCTCTTTTAAGGCATTATTGTTCTTTTGTTTGAGTTCCTCTTTTTGCTAAAGGCATTCAGTGTTATGTTTGTGTTTACTGTGTTTAATTTCTTTGAGATAATTCATCTTTTCCCTGTAGTAGATGCCATATCTTTTCCTGGCTGCAAATCTTCACATTTTGATAACTGCAACTTTGCAGGAGGAATCTCAACTTGCTAAAATTACTCGTGACAGTGCAAAGATTACTGTTGAGCAGGTCCATGGTCTAATGTCACAGGTCAGTGATCAATCCTTTTAATTGATGCCTGCTCTTCACATTTTTGAGGCTTAATATTCTAAACTATCTTTTCCTCAATTTTTATCCAGGTTATTAAAGACACCCTCTTCAACTCTGTTCGGCAATCCAACAGGCGTCGCGGGGAGACTTCTGGCCCAGAGCCAATGGTCGAAACCTAATATTGGCTGCCCACTGTGGCACTGACTGGTGGATGATTTGTTCTTTAGGATATTAGAATTGGAACACTTGCATAAACATCAGGCTGCAGAGATTTTGTTATTCAGGAGGTTAATGTACATGATTCTATATCATTCATCAGAAATGTGCTCAACAATTGTTACTGTTGTAATTTTCTACATCTCGACCCTGATAAGATTTGAAAAAGAGAGAATTTGCAGTTACATTATTGCTTTCTTTTTTTTTTTCCCCCTTATGTATTTCTGATATGTAACGCTGTAAAGGAATCAAGAAACAACTATTCTTATTTCTGTAACTGAACTCGGTCCAAGTTACTCCAAGCAAACTGAAAACAAAGCCTTTTGAATGTATTCCTCAGGCCCTGGAATGAGTCTGCTCAAGCCTTGGACGTGTGTTGGCTGCCATTTATCCCAAAAGTCTACAAATTAAGTTAGTATCCAACAGTGGTTTATGTACTATGCTGTAGCTAAACTTCATATTTGAATTGATGCCGATGAATCAGAATGACTTGAAGCTAATCGTCCATTCTTAAAAAGTGGGTTATTCTTTATTTGGTAACCATTAATAAAAGGGTGGGAATTTTGTTGTTTGGTAATTGGTAATAAATAAAATAGAGATTTGTGGCGTCAACGTCTTGGTTATCCGTGTTGCTCTACATTATCTAGTTTATCTTCTGTGTTTACCCATTAAATCCGATGTTATTAATTCCTGTAATTCATATCTTAAAGAAAAGTATTTATATTTCATTTCCATTATCAACTCTCTTTCTTTGCCTAGTTATTGGTAGTTTATTATTTATGTTGATTATTTCAATCTAAGACGCCTTTGCTCAGGATCTTATTACCAATGACATCACTTATCATATCTCTTATCCTTATACTCCTCAATAAAATAGCCTCGTAGAATGTAAAAGTTGCTATACTATTGAAACAAGTCTCACCCCTTTTACATGCCTCTTCCTAATCCTTTTGGTTTGAAGCTTTTTCTACTCATGTTTATCTCATCAACCTCGTACCTACACCTATTTTTAGCCATCACTCTTGCTTATATCATAATTGTTTTATTCCTCAATTTGATGTCAACAATACCTTTCTTTATGGTTGTCTTTAGGAACAAGTTTTTATGTCTCAACCTCTTGGGTTCATAGATCCCAACTATCTTTATAATGTCTGTCATCTCTATAAAGCATTGTATGGCTTGAAACAAACTCCTTCAGCTTGGTTTCATAGGTTGAGTCAGAAACTTCTCGAACTTAACTTTATTTCATTCAAATCTAACATTGCTCTATTAACTCATACCACCTGATCTCACACAACCTTTGTCTTAATTTATATGGATGATATATTAGTTGTAGGTACGTCATTATCATTTATTACATCTCTTATTCATGATCTCAACGCACTTTTTCCATTAAGGACTTGGAGATCCAAGTCATCACTTCCTTCGTTTTGAGGCCATTACTACACCCACAGGTCTTTTAGTCACTCAAGCCACATACAACAAAGATCTTCTTCTTTGATCCAGTCTCTATAATTCCAAACCTGGCAACTCACCCATAACTCCTACTATTCTTTGTATCTAAAATTCATGGTCATTCATGGATGGCTTGCAAGCCAGCCCGTGGCCCAACCTATCCTTATTTTCATAAAAAAAATTTACCAAACAACCACGTTTTTGTCACTCTGATCGGCCCATAGGTCAAGGTCGGGCCGAATTATTTTGTCGTTTTTGTCATTCTGGTAGAGCCATAGGTCAAGGTTGGGCCGAATTATTTTGGCCTGTGACCTGGGCCAAAATTGACATCCCTAGTCATTCACTTCTTGGATACTACAGAGTACTGTAGAACTATTGTTGCTCTTCAATATCTCTGTCTCACTTAACTTGACATTTAGTTTACTGTCAACAAAGTCTCTCAATTCTTACACTGTCCTGTCGATTTTCACTAGACTTCGGTGAAACAGATTTTACAATATCTTCATTCTACAACTTCTGTTAGCATTCATCTTACCAAATCATCCTCTCTCAACCTTTACGCTTATTGTGATGCTGATTGGGCTAGCAACCCTAATGATCGTCGTTCTACATCTACCTACTGCATCTTTCTTGGTTCCATTCTCATCTCTTGGACAGAGTACAGGGGTATTTATCAGTATGTTGACAACGATCTTTTAGCTAAAGATCCTACAATCAAGCTCCTAATTTATAGTTTCCTATTTTACAAAGAATCCCAGAAAAGGCATACAATCAAATCTCGTAAATACTTCAACAAGATGCAATGATGAGGAAGAGGAGAACTAGAAGAAGAAACTTTGGCAATTTCAAATGCTCTAATACCAGATGTAGAAAAATTTTAATAACCATAAATCTATCATCTGATTTATTAAACCAAATAGTCGTAACCCGGCCTATAGAACACACCACCAAAACAATTTTTTCCCCTGTTTTTGGCATTCACTTCTCTTCTCACCATACAACACACACTTAACTTATATATAACTAGGTTAAATAAAGACTTAATTATATGTAAACACTCAAACCAATATAACCAATAGATAAATGACACCTGAAACTTGGTTTAATTCCTAACAGATATTATAGGGCATGTTATAACTAAGGCTATAGTAGAGTTCTCCAAGAATGGCCAGCTACTCAAACAGGTTATTTATACTACTTTAACTCTTATTGCTAGGGTTGTTTGATTAATTAACTGCTATAATGTTTTGTATAAATGCATTTCAAAGCTAATCTGATTAAGACTAAAGGAGGTATTGCCCTATATTGTAAGCGATAATCAAACTGAGAATTTATTAAAAATATATTACTTGGATTCAATGACCATGACATATGTTTAAAGGCCTATTTTTTCAATTAATCTTAATAGAGAGCTTCATAAGTACTATAAAAGTAATAGGGTTTAACATTAAATATATAATTAATAAATAATATAATTAATAAATATAACTAATTAGAATATATTAAATGTAATTATTTAACATTAAATATATTCTAAATATAATTAATTATAATATTAGATATAATTAATTAAAATTAAATATATTCTAAATATAATTAATTATAATATTAGATATAATTAATTAAAATTAAATATATTCTAACTTCAAGTATGTAAGAATACCTTGGAATAATTGTAATGTTCCAAAACACTC
>JANITX010000003.1:57913395-57923932 GCA_027564395.1 Erythroxylum ulei | reverse complement strand
AATCATCACAAGAAGCAACCAACTCATGGAGCCAAACGGCAACGTTCCGTTCTGTCAGAATCCGGCAGAACCAGTATTGTACAAGCCATGAAACCATTGCTCAAGTCTTGGACATGAAGCTAACTGTTAGGCTGTGATGCATTTGAAAACTCTACAAAATAAATTCAGCATCGTATAAGAGTTTATGTAATTTATTGTATCTAAAATTCATTTTTCATGCTAATGAACCAGTGACTTTAAAATAATCATTTCTTCTTAATAAATGGGTTATATGTTTCTGTTTTCAATTTTAATTGTACATAGGTTATAATATTATATCCATTGATTAAAAAACTCAATCAGTTCAGTCGATTCAACCATAAAAACTTAAAATTATCCAATTTTTTGATTTAATTTATTTAATAATTCTTGTTGTTATAAACCAATCAATTTATTAATTATCAATTTTATTAATTAGGAAATTGTAAATTTTATTCAATTCTTCTTACAAATATAATTCAAATATAACAAGTAACCTAATAAGTGTTTTGTTGAGAAAATTATCTAATTTAATAATAGAATTTCATTTTAACAAATATTTTTCACATACAATAGAAATTGTGTTTAAAAATATTTTGAAAATATTTTTAGAAATACAAATATAATTATTTAAGAAAATGTTTTCCAAAAATAACACTGAGGTCACAAGGACTTATTAAAAGAATTTTATTTTCCTTTCCACGTAAAGTAGGAATTATTTTTTAAAATATTTTCCAAAAATAACATGAATTATCTTTTAAAATGTATTCCAAATACAAATCATGTATATATATACGGGTGTGTGTGTGTGTGGTTTAATTCGATGCAAAGCGAAGAACTTTACTAAGGCTTGACATGGCGCGAATCCTCCTAAAAGAGAGGGGTGCCTTCGGGAATGTGGACACAGGTGCTGCATGGCTGTCGTCAGCTCGTGCCGTAAGATGTTGGGTTAAGTCCCGCAACGAGCACAACCCTCACGTTTAGTTGTCACCGTTAAGTTTGGAACCCTGAGAAAACCACCGGTGATAAGCCGGAGGAAAGTGAGGATCACGTCAAGTCATCATGCCCCATATTCCTGGGCGAAACATGTGCTACAATGGTTTGGACAAAGGGTCGTGATCCCGCGAGGGTGAGCTAACTCCAAAAACCCGTCCTTAGTTCGGATTGCAGGCTACAACTTGCCTGCATGAAGCTGAAATCGCTAGTAATCATCGGTCGGTCATACAACGGTGAATTCGTTCCCGGGCCTTGGACACACCACCCATCACACTATGGGAGCTGACCATGCCCAAAGTCGTTACCTTAACTAAAAAGAAGGGGATGCCGAAGGCAGGGCTACTGACTGGAGTGAAGTCATAACAAGGTAGCCGTACTGGAAGGAGCGATTGGACCACCTCCTTTTCAGGGAGAGGTAATACTTGTTGGGTATTTTGGTTTGACATTGCTTCACACCCCAAAAAGAAGGGATATACATATGAATATGAGTTTAACTTGTCGACGAAACTCTTCTTTTCGTTTCTAGACGGTGAAGTAAGGCCATGCTCATGAGCTCATTATCTTAGGTTGGAATAAGTTGATAAGATCCCCCTTGTTCTTTTCGCCCCCATATCATCACGTCGGAGGGACATGGGGACATAAAAAAGGAAAGAGGGGGATGGGATTTCTCTCGCTATTGGCATAGTAGGACCCCAATGGGAGGCTCACACGACGGGTTATTAGCTTAGTGGTAGAGTGCGCCCCTGATAATTGCGTCGTTGTGAGTGGATTGTGAGGGCTCTCAGTCATGTAAATAGTTCAATGTGCTCATCAGCGCCTGATCCTGAGATGTGGATCATCCAAGGCACATTAGCATGGCATACTTCTCTTGTTCGCACCAGGGTTTGAAACAAAACTTCTCCTCAGGAGGATAGATGAGGCGATTCAGGTGAGATCCAATGTAGATCCAACTTTCTATTCACTCGTGGGATCCAGGCTATCAGGGGGGACCACCACAGCTCCTCTCTTCTCGAGAATCCATACATTCCTTATCAGTGTATGGAAAGCTATCTCTCGAGCACAGGTTTAGGTTCGGCCTCAATGGGAAAATAAAATGGAGCATCTAACAACGTATCTTCACAGACCAAGAACTACGAGATCACCCCTTTCATTCTGGGACGATGGAAGGATCGTACCATTCGAGCCTTTTTTATGCCTTTTCCGAAAGTTTGGAGAAAGTTGCAATCAATAAGATTTCCCTAACCCTCCCCTCTGGAAAGAAAGAACGTAAAATTCTTTTTCCTTTTCGCAAGGACTAGGAGATTGGATCTAGTCGTAAGAAGAATACTTGGCAGATAACTAACTCACTTCTTGGTCTTCAACCCCCTCAGTCGCTACGAATGCCCCCGATTAGTGCAATGGGATGTTTCTATTTATCTATTTCTTAACTTGAAATGGGAGCAGGTTTGAAAAAGGATCTTAAAGCGTCTAAGGTGGGGCCAGAAGGGTCTCCTAACACCTTCTTTTTTCTTCTCATCGGAGCATTAGGATATATTTTATATATTCCTTATTTAATTTTGGCATTTTAAATTGGACACATAAAAGGTGGATTTTGTGTTTTATTAGAAGCCCATGTAGTTAATGAGAAATTGTGTTTGCGTGGATATCATGGATCATGGACACTTTCTTGTGAGTTTATGATATACAACAATTGACTCCTTATTTGATTTTAAAAAGGAGTCTATGACATACATGTGATAAGGATGAAAACTTAACAAAATTCCATCTGCAGCTTTTTGGTTATTGTGTGAGTGTGGCACAGTGATGATGGGCATTATTTTGTGATGATGTGGCACAATGATGATAGACAGTAAATATACCTCCTATATTTAGTGGATTCTTTGAAATCTACTAAGATATGTGAATATCTCCCTTGTGAGTAAGGTGTCTAAAGGTTCACGCAAGTTGAAAAAAAGAATCTGGCAGTGAGTTGCTTCACGATGCGTGGATATTGGGTCATGTGAGGTTGTGTGGGTCACGTATGAAACAAGTTTTTTTTTTCAGGATTTACTGGCTGAGTATGATTTGTTGGGCAGTACTTTTTCCCACGGTTAACATTGAATAAGCAGTTCACGTATGTCAACTGGAGTTGCTGATTTTCTGTATTTTTGAAGAAGGTTACTGGTTGCAGCACATGGGAGGATATTTGTTGATGGATACGTGATTTGTGAGTGCAGCAATTTGGTTCCATTGTTGAACAACTTCAGATCTATTTCTGGAGAGCTTAGTAATCTGAGAAGTTGTCTTTCTCTATTTTTATTTAATATTTTTTTGAGTGTTGAATTGTTCGTTTAATTACTTGAGTGATTTAGTTACTATTCTTGTTTCAAAAGAGTGTTGAGAAAAATCTACTATTGAGTTTAGTACGAGGCGGTCGTACTATTGGGTGTGAAATTCCTTCACGGGAAGTGAGATTGAGAGATAGTGTCAAGGGTTGAGTGATATCGGTTCAATAAAGCCTTGGGTAAAACTATTATATTTTCGTGAAAGTTATTAAGCTGGGTGAGGGCCCCGCAGACGTAGGCAAGGTGTGTCGAACTGCGTTACCAATTTTCTAGTGTTTTTATTATTTCGGTTTTGCTTGATTTTATTTTGTTGGTGCCAAATAAGTTTGCGGAAAGTTTACGAAATAATTAACCCTTTCAATTTTTTAGGAGTTATTTCAAAAAGACTTGTCATGGTAAGAAAGAAGGTAGGAACAAGCACACTTGAAGATCGCAATACAACGGAGAGTTGTATGCTATGTTCGAGAAGGATGAATCGCTCCCTAAAAGAAACCTATTGATTCTCTCCCAATTGGTTGGACTATAGGTACGATGATTTACTTCACGGGCAAGGTCTTTGATTCAAGTCCAAAATGGCCCAGCTGCGTCAAAGAAAAGAATAAAAGAAGTATCTAACTCCTTTATACATGCTCCACCTAGCTCGGGGGGATATAGCTCAATTGGTAGAGCTCTACTCTTGCAATTGGGTCATTACAATTACGAGTTGGATGTTTAATTGTCCGGGCGGTAATAATAGTATCTTGTACCTAAACTGATGGCTCACTCTTTCTAAGTAATGAAGAAGAAGATAGAAATATGCCAATGAAAGACTCTACTAAAATAAAGATGGGTTGTCAAAAATGTAGAGGTAGGATGGACAGCCGGTTAAATCTAGTATATACATATATATATATATATATATTGAATCTATATATATATATATATATACATATATAATGCATTATGTCTGACGATTGATTGCAAGCTACAACAATATGAAACCTGAATATAGATTCAAAACGAATGAACAAGAATTGGTGGGTTATTATCTCCACAGGAAGATCGTGTAGGACGACCTAGAGCATGAGAATGCCGCAGTTAAATGCTCGTAGATTGAGGAACAACCAACCAACCGATGCTAGAGCGACGAAACAGATTAAGAGTCTAGTAGAGGAGCCATTTACCAAGAGACGACTTCTATTTTTTGATAATTTAAAATTTCCTTTTTTAAGAGAAAACTCAATAAAAAAACATGGACATAAAATTTAAAACTTGTTCTCAAAAAATATTTTAAAAAATAAAATAACATTATTTTATTTAATTCGATTGATTTGTAAATTATTGCATATAATAATATTGTTTTACTTGTGAGTTAATCTTCTCAAATTTATTCATAATCTTAAATTTAATAAATTTACGTTTAATTCATTAATTTTAAATGAAGTTAGGGTAAAAGTTGTCATTTTTGGACATTATGGATGAAACTAAGATTACTTTAATCTCGGTAAGTATGTAGTACGAGGAATTATGTAAATAATTCAACTCTTTTCTTACCGTAAACCATTTAAAATTAGACAAACCTCCGTTCATCTTTGAACACCTTGCATTCCAAGTGTCTCGTACAAAGGAAATAACACTGCGCGCTGCTCCCTGGAACATGGACATGTCAACCACCAAAACTAAAATGTGTTGGAAAAGTTCCACTAAAGTTTTATTTATTATTTCCTTGTTTAAAATAAAAGTCGTTTTAGAAGAATTTTAATTATTTAAAATAAGTGTCGTCTGTGATTTTTCATACATGTTTGTGATTTTACTTCCAAAATTATCATTTTATTTCTCTCACATCTTAATTACATAAGTTACACAGATTATATTTTTAAGGCACTTCAGTATGTAATTAATAAGGGTATAATAAACATTTCATTAACTTTCTTAATAAATGTGCATTCTTCTAAAACAACTTTTATTTTAAATAGTAGAAAGTAGTAAACTTAAAACGAGCCTTTCTTTGCCAACAAATCAATACATGTGTTGGCTTATTAGTATCAATAATAAATTCCATTACACAACAATTTATTTAAATAAATTGATATAGATTTCATTGTATAGTTTATAGCTTTTTCTAAAAAAACATTAAATAATTATGAAATACCTATTTTTAATAATTTATTAAAAATGTTATTTTTCTTAAAACAATATTTCAGCAAAAGTCTCGCTATAATGCAAAATTCGGAAGAATTTTAAAATATACAATTTTACTTTTAATTAATTTAGAGATTGGCCTGATTTCATATAATTCAAAAGTATTATCATCGTCATTATCAATATTTTCGATAGATTCATACGCAGTGACGATTAAACTTATAAATTATTATTTTGGAGAAATATAAACTTACTTGTAAATGGGGTCTCTAATTAAATAATAGGGATTAATTATTATGTAGGAAGTTCTAAAATTGAGAAGAGAAATACATTATGTTTTTTAAAAATTAAGGTCAAGGAAGAGAGAGAAAGAAGGGAAATAAATTATTAAGTTAAATAAAAAAGGAAAAAAAGAGAGGAACTATTAGCAGCGATCGAGTTCGAGCTACAGAATCAAAAGAAGCGAACGAAGCTCTCTTTGTATCAGGGAGAAAAAGAGGAAAAGATAGAAAATAAAAAATGGAGATAAAGCGCGAAAGAGTCGAAGCAGAGGAAGATTCGTAGCGGAAAAGAGCCCAGTAACTGTTGGATTTGGTATGCAATTGTGGGAGCTGGGTTAAGGTCAGAGTTCAATCAATCTCTGAAACCTCAATCTCTCACTCTCTAAGTCTTCTTTTTTTTATAAAAGAATTCTGTGCTGTTCATTGCGGGGTTTTGTTTTCTGCAATTCGAATCTCTTTCTTCTCTTTGCAAATCCTTGCTCTGTTCTCAAGTCAATTGCCCAACTATCTGATCTCTGTTTTTTCAACTTCAATTCTCTGAATTTGAATTTTGGAGCTTTTTAATTCGGTTTCGGAATTTAGGAGCAGTGTGAAAGAGGGAAAGTGTTGGTTTAATCGGTGTAGTTATATGATTCGTAATTTCTGAAGCTTGTCGGGAATGGCCAACGCATTAACTCTGGTGATTTGAACTTTAGGGTTTTTAGTTTTTATGGTATTGAATCAATTTCCCTGGGGTTGGGGGTTTTGGTTAAGTTTAATGACTGAGTTTGATCGTTAGGGTTTTGGCTTTCTGTAAAGATGAGATTTGGTTTTGCATTGCGTAATTCGTGGAAGGTTGGATTTTGGGTCGTTTGGAAACGGAAATAACTGTATCTGGTTGGAGCTCGAGCTTTTTCTTATTTGGCTCTCTTCATCTTGAACTATGGAGGGCTTGAGTTGATTGATGCGTGGGCGGTTTGGAGGAGGGAGTAATAGTTGTTTGAAGTGTGATTGGGTGTCTGGGGTTTTGGGGTTCTGTTAGCTGGTGTATGAATTTGTCCTTTAAGATATGCAACCTCAACACAGCTCTAGAATTGATTTAACTGGACTTAAAGCTCAGATTTTGAAGAAGATTGGTGTTGAGAGGTGCAAGAAGTATTTTTACAGCTTGAATAGGTTTTTAAGTCACAAGCTAACTAAGAGTGAGTTTGATAAGTCATGCTGTCGCTTGCTTGGAAGGGAGAATCTTTCTCTACACAATGAGCTTATTCGCTCAATTTTGAAGAATGCATGCCAGGCTAAGACTGCACCGCCGATTAATGAAGCAAGGCCTGTTAAATCTGTGGTTCAAATGCAAAAAATATCGCCTAGTAGAGAAGATGGGCATGAGCAATGTGGTTCCATTGTTCCCACTCACAACCAAAGTGTGCCAAATTGGTCCAATGGAGTCTTGCCAATGTCCCCACGAAAAGCTAGGACTGGGACACGTGAACGGAAAATTAGAGATAGACCTAGCCCACTTGGACCAAATGGAAAAATTGAGTGTGTTCCACATCAGCCAATTGGTGCAGAAGATGCTGGAAGTAAGATTATCTTGGAAAATATAGAAATTCCCCCATGCGACTATCAAAGACCTATTCGGCAACTTCACGCAGTTGCTGAACTACCCAGGAATGAAAAGGATGGTCAGTTTCACAAGGGTACTGGAAATCTGAGGACACATAGCAAGCATCAGCCAACTTTTGTGGAAGACGAGGAAGAGGTGGAGCAAGACAACCAATTGAATTTCTCTAGGAGCTCTCTGCTTGCACCACTTGGGATACCATTTTGTTCAGCTAGTGTTGGTGGGGCCCGCAAAGCCATGCCAATGACATACAATGGTGGTTTAGTTCGCTTCTACGATAGTGGTTTCTTGTCTGGTACAGAGATGTTAAGAAAACGCATGGAACAGATTGCAAGTGCACAGGGCCTTGGAGGGGTTTCTGTGGAATGTGCCAATATGTTGAACAATATGTTAGATGCATACTTGAAGAGATTGATCAGGTCATGTGTTGAGTTGGTCGGAGCAAGGACTCCACATGATCGCAGAAAGTTGCCTGCCCCTAAGCATCTGCCTCAAGGAAGGACTATCAATGGTATGTGGCCAAACAATCACTTACATGCCCAGGGTAGCGGTCAGTCTGCAGAAGTAACACAGGAACAGAGACTACACTGTTCAATATCTTTGGTTGATTTCAAAGTTGCCATGGAGCTAAATCCACAGCAACTTGGTGAAGATTGGCCTTTGCTGCTGGAGAAAATCTCTATGCATTTGTTCGAGGACTGAAACATTCTTGTGAAGATCTGTTCATCCCAAAGCTTTATGTGGACTATGATGTCTCAGTTCATGGGCCTTGAAATCCTGTAAGGGAAGCCTTTAGGCACTGTTTCTGTTCTTGTTGCCAGGATGAGCCAGATGGCTTCCCTATGGACGAAACTCAGCTCTCAAAAGAAAATATAGTGATTTTGCAATTGCCTGTATTCTCTGGCTAAGATCCTGCATGAATCAGGAAGTTATTTAACAGTGACCAACTGGGGAAACTTTCAAAAGAATACCCTAGATCGGTTACTTCGATGTATGATAAGCATTGGTGTTAGCTGTCACCTGCAATCGGCGCAATTCTTAAGATCCATTATATAATTTACAGCCAGCAATGTGGAAGTCTAAAGACAGTTTTGCAGGGATACTCGTGTAGGTTGGTTAAAGGTAAAATCACTACTGTAAGAGTTGCAGTATTGCTCTTTATGTATTTCTTTAATCAGAGAATTGATTCAAATTCCAATATTGAATAACACATTGACCTCCAATTTGTCCCTTTCTTCTAATCTGAATATTCATTTGAATGATGCCAACAATATTTTTCACAGTATACTCATTTCGATTCTGTGCGCCCATGGAGAATTTCAAGTCCTCATAGTTACCGAGTATCGCACAAGAAGTTGCAAGTTGCATTTTCACCTATTAGGTGGTTCCAAGGAAGTTGCTTAATTCAGGAGACACTACCATATCTAAAGCACAGTACTGGCAGATGTGTTCACAGGTACGAGAACGAGCCAGTCTTAAACGGGCAATGAGGATCCCTTGGCATATCAACTAACTTGAAGAACAACTGAATGTTCTGAAATTTACGGGTAGAGATGTGATAATGACAAATAAAGTTTAGAATCTGGTCTCAGGAAGGCAGATAATATTTCCAGTAACTAATCATTGATTTATGTAATATGTTATTTTTAGAGAAACTTCTAATGAGAAGTGTTATCATTTATGCAAATCCAATAATAATAAATGGTAATAGAGCTTATTTGCTTGAAAATATTTCACTTTTAGCTTTTCTCTAGAAGCAGATACAGGTCTGTGCTATTGACGCAATGTTCACTTGCACACGACAGACTACGGAGTAAGGCTATAGTATATTCGTATGAAATGATCTAAATTTAGGCTAAAGCCCATGGAGCTGTATGTTCCTTCCATTTTTCCCGTATGAAGAGTGCTCGGTGTACTTTCCTTATTGATTACCTCCTACTTGCTAGTCGCTGAGGCGTTTGAATATTATCAGTGCTAAGTAACATAAATGTTGTGCAGTTGCAATCAATGGATAAGTTGATGTACGATAGATTGGATGAACACATCAAATCTAAACTGTGATAAGTTGAAGAAGACACGCCGTTACCGTCGAGAACTTTCAAGGATGCACTGAAAGAACGAACCTTTCAGAATGTGTCTTGTAAAGCCAATAAATGGCATCTCTACTACTGAATGATTACGTTGGTATATGAACATTTTTGATATCATCTTTCCATTTTCGCAGATTAGGGATGTACTGTTCTTTAAAGCAAGAGGAAGCTCCAGAATCCTTACAGGTAACTTGAAGGTGTGTCTGTGTGATTTAGTCAGATAGTTCATATCTCTCTCTCCCAGTTTGTCTGCCATGCTAAGCCTGCAGTCATTTAGCTGATTGCTCTGTGCATTTCAAGGACTTATCATCCATTTCTGACATGGAGCAGTTTATGATTTGGCTTGCTGATATATTGATCAGTTTCCTCACGTAAAAACATCAACCAGGTTTAGCCAAAACCTTCCTCATTTGTTACAGTCAAACAAACAGTTCACGTCGTTACAGACATTTTAACAGTTTTGGATTCGGTCGCAGCAATGGTTATTTGTTTCCATGTTTCTTGGTTGTTTCTGCAACTATTCCTATTTTAGCTATTCTCAGAAAAAAAAAGATGTGTTCTACCCATTATTGTTGAATGCGAATTGGACTTCATGATTGCAGATGTTGGGAACTTGTTTCTTCGGCTTCCATTTTAGGAGCTAGTAAATAACTTTGCCACTACGGCTTGAAAACTACCAAGACATGACAAGTGCGCGTGTTCCGTGGAATTGGTCTGTGTCTTTGTACTTCACGTTTTGCGTGAGTTTCGCAGAGCATGGCGAGTTGAATCCGACAAGTTGGCACGTGCCACGTTTCGTAAGTTACGTCAACAGTTTGCAGAGTTGTTTTCTGTCTTCAGAATTTTGTAAACAAGAAACGAGTTTTGTCATAATCAAATAAAAGGAAATGTTTTAAAATTTTGATAGGAAGTTAAATCGGTACAATTTGTATCAGATCGTCGTAAAAAAAATTAAAGATTAAATAAAAATAAAAATTTTGAAATAACATTTAAAGAGATTGTTTTTATTTAAAAAATTTAAAATTTAATTAAAAAATATTAACTAAAATTAAATAATTTTTTAATTTATAAGAACTTATTAATTTATAAAAATCGATCAATTAA
>JANITX010000003.1:57900998-57911846 GCA_027564395.1 Erythroxylum ulei | reverse complement strand
AGTTGATATTATCGTTGAATAAAAAACTTAACCAGTTCGACAGTAAAAATTTTGACTCTTTCAATTTTTAAGTTTAGTTTTTAATTTTTTTACTGTTAAAAATTGATCAGTTTATTAGCTAACAAGCTAATTTTTTTTGTAAATTAATAAGTTCTTATAAATTAAAATAAATTAATTAATTTTTATTTAACATTCTCTTCTTTCAATTAAATTTCAAATTCTCTTATAGGTAAGGAAAATTTCTTTAAATCATATTTCAAATTTTTTAATTTTTAACCGAATTTATGACGGTCTAATACCAATTTTTAAATCTTAAATCTCTTGTCTTACTAGTTTAACTTCTAATAGTTATTTCAGAATAAATAGTATTAAGTACACTGTTTGATACTACTCATCTCTGCCAGTGAAGCAACTTGACATTTTAATTAGTATTAAGAGAGTGAATATTCTCCTTCATTGATGAATCAGACTTTTTACTTTTTTTTGGGTGTAAATTAGTGTTTATAAGTACAAGAATTCAGAATAACTACTTTTGAAGATGATAATACTATCATCCAAATGATGCTCTGTTATGCACAAGAATCCTACTGACTACATGAGGATAGTAAACAACTATAACTGGGGCTCTTATGTTCCCCCTTTTTTCTACATCTCTTTTCATCAAACTCTTCTTCCAAGTATAACGAAATCCTGGTTTTAGGGGAGTGCAAAATGATGGGACCAATTGCAGAATTGCTTTTTCTTGAACCTTTACACATCCATAAGTGATTCCTTTTATCCATTTGAGTAGTGCTTCATCAAATAGAATAACTTTCTTATAGCTAAAAGTGCTGTTTGAACAGAGCTGAGTTTAAAGCTTGATTCATCAGGCTACTGAGTTTTATGATTATTATTCCCATTAGTGTTATATCATCTTTCTTGATTCAAACCTGCCTATCCTGGAACATTCAAACAGTATTTAACCCATTAAAGTGTCAAGTCAGCTCCTTTTGTCTAGCTTAACACCCGTAAGTTACTTGGTCATCAATTCTCAACGGCAACAAGGCACAAGGCTACATCATGGCAACAAGTAAGAAAGAAGCACCCCAAGGATTAAACCAGTGATCAAGACAAACGTACCAAAAACAGAGCAATCTCCGATCAATTCAATTCAGTTACTCATTTAAGTCAGCCGCACTGGCGGTGTTTATTAGTCTATAAAAATGTGAAAGATGATTGATATGTACAAGAAAGAAATTTTTTTCGAGATCGAAAATGAGAAGACAAGATTTATACAAATGAAGAAGCCCGGCTCCTGCATCTAGTTTATTAGAAGAATCAGGAGGATGATGGTAATGATGAGCTTGACAATGACGCCTTGCACACAGGGCACCAATTCTTCAGCCTAAGCCATTGATGTATGCAGACCAAGTGAAACATATGCTGGCACTGTAACCGCCCAATTTCATCACCTGTGGCGTACTCTTCCTGTAATGGTGCGATAAAAGGTTAAAGGGGAAGAGAAAAGAGAAAATTGAGCAAATAACACAGATTATAAGATTGTATGACAAAAAATGCTAATTTTGTACATTTCCTTTTGATGAAGCTTAATTTTATTTGCTGTACCTTCAAACTTAAAATCCTTGCTCAAAAACAGTTTCACAAGTATTCTTCCGCTTAAAATGGTAGAAGAACTATTTTGCTGTAACCTAGGCTCAGGAGAATCAAGGCAGATGATTCCAATACAAAATTAGGTTTGGCTAAATTGCTTCTATATCAGATGTTAATGCCTTTGATGCTCAATATTTTGATTCTTCAATAAATTAGGATTATTCAACAAGCTATGAAATAGAAGGAAAAGTAAGAAAAGAAGACGACCTGGCAAACACTGCATTTAACATCGTCTTCGTTGCTGCAAAGGTTGGTAGTCGTATCCTCCATAAGTGAAGAACCATATATGCTAGTCTTGAGACATTTTGATAATGCTTCTTCTGGAAGTGCTGTGCTCACAGTACCCATCCTTTCTTCTAGGGCCAATAACTCCTATAAAAGTAGCAGCAGAATCCAGTTAAATTAGCATAGTTTAATAGATTACAGTTAGCATCATAGGAACTTCTGATTATACGGAAGGTAACTGCATAAGTCAATTTGTGCCAATAGAAAAAAGAAATAGAAAATAAATGTTACTCTTGAAAAAAATTTAAAATGCATCACGAACCTCATAGGACATATTGTCAATATCAAGTCTCATGTCTCTATGCTGATCGTAAAAGCTCAGTCCATTAAGGAACAAATTGGTCTCCAGAACGAGCAATTGCTGTAAGATACAAAAGTGTTCATACATAAGTTTAAAGCCTCCTGTACTCATCACTGACCAAAAATTAACTACCTCATATGTCAGCTCTTCATCTCGTTCAATCCTCTCAAGTGCTAATAATACCTGCACAACATTAAGTTGATTACAAGAAAGTCCAGTCTTTCCCACCCAAAACACACATATGCATATGCACAAGCACAAGCGCGCACACACACACACACCCAAACATAGACATGCATATGTAGTCAAAGAAACATGTAACTCCATGATATCATAGGGGAAAAACTACCAAGGACGTACCTCAGCAATTCCATCCATGTTATAACGTCGAAAGCCATCTCTATTCAACATAGATCGGTTGTTGCCAAATTCTGCAGGGCTAGATGGCCTAATGCCTCTGAAACTCTCAATGCTACTACCCGGCTGACTTAAGAAATCTTCCATGGAGAAATGATTTGATGAACCAGGAGCAGTAAGGTCAATGGATAAGTCAGGTTGGGACATTTGTGTCATCATGATATGAGACTCATTTGGTGACAAATTAATGCCACTGCCTTGGTTTGGTACTCTTGTCCTTGTGCAACCACCAAGTGATCTTCGAGTCCTAAAGGATGGTGCACCACTATCCCTATTGGTAGTCCCATTCCTAGTCTGCCTTGAATCAGAAATGGAGATACCAGGGGTAAAACTAGTATTATGACCATTGACTGGTAGCCCATTCATCTTCTTCCCTTTGGCAGAGGAACTACTTCCTCCATCAGAAATTCTATTTTTGATCATGTCTCTCTTTCTATTGGAATTTGAAACTGATGTTGAGGAACCCGGAGGGACATCACCAGTTATAGAATTGCATCCAATATTTTTCATACCATACCTGCTTGAATTAGGATGTTGCCCATGAATTGAGTTTTTAGATGCTAAAGAAACAGGCGAGCGAACCAAATTATCTTGGTTACCTACTACTGATTTTTTATGAAAATTCCCACGAGACCTGGTACTTGATGCCAAACTAGAGCTTCCAATGTCCATTGACATAATTCCATGAGACCTAGTTTCAGTGGATGCATGGCGAAGGCCTCCCTGAAGTGCTGGAACTTCAGGGTCATCCTGAACACTGCTCGTCTCAGATGAATCTGTTTCTAGATGAGAAAGGTTTTTCCGAGGTTCTGGCAAGCATTTTCTTGATTTGCTTAATGCAGGACAAGTCCTAGAGGAACTTCCAATCGTTTCCTTGCCACTTACGGAAGACTTAAATGATGGCCTTGAAGACCTGCCTTTTTCAGGACAAATGATTTGAATACCTTTGGCAGAATTCAGTCTACCACTGCACCCAATTCGGTTGCAAAATTCAATATTTTGATCTCTGTTATTAGCATCATCTCTCCGAAGAAGGCCAGGAGCCTTTCTGGAGACAACAAGCCCATGACTGGTTCTCTTACTAGAATAGTCATCCATGAACAATTATGTCTGTATTTTTATCTGCAAGAAAAGGCAAAGGAATACGTTACTAGGCACAAAGTTCTCCTTCAACTCTTAAGTTTCTAAAATGCCAAGAGCAAGTACTACTGAAAAGTAAATGAAAAAGGAAGAGATTAAATCCACCAACTAGCCCTATCACCTAGATTCTACAAAAGAAACATAGCAAGATTCAGAGAAATCAATTTCATTGAAAAAACTGCTGCTGGAATCTAAAACTATAGTCTAGCTCAATCATGATGAGCAAGATGGGCTGAAATTTCATGTGAAGGAAACATGGCACTGAAAACATACTTATTTCAAATTATAAGTACATGTATTGGCCTCAAGAAAGCTGGACTAAAAATGTAAACAAATATTTCATTAAATTTGCTGTTCAAGAAAAGCTGCAACATTGATGACTTGACTGAAGAAAAAGCAAAATGTTACATATATATACAACAAACAAGCTGTACAGTTTCGAAAAATTAGACAATCGACAGTACATCTTTAAACAGCAATTAGATAATCAGAGAAATTTCAATTCATTGATAGAAAGAATCCCAAATAAAAAGAAGCCGGTGTTAATCGCATCCCACACTAATTTGCCCAATTCGGATTACATATCTATTCATGTGTCTGTAATTTTAATCATAATTCATCGATAATCATATCTGTTCCTTCGAAGACATTTTTACAATTGGCCAAGCATATGCCTCACCTATCGATGGAAGAGTTTGTAAAGGAACTAGCAGCAAAGACACCTACAAGTTAGAAATCCATAGCTTCAATATCTATACTGAAGCCTTAGCATTAAACGTTTGTTGTGTGTATGTCTTACACATATCCAACAGAACTACCACTAGATTCAGCTTTGACATTCTGGTTTACTAATTTTATACGTAAAGTATGTATCAACAAGAAAAAAAAATCCCAGAAAAACAACCACAATCTAAATTATCAAGCTAGCTCAACCTTAGAAACTGTGTGATGAAACACTATATATTCATAAGGATTATCATTAGAAAAACGATTTTAATACTTCTCTCGCTTTATAATTGACTTGCATTTTTGCAAAATATTATGGCACTGCTACCAAATTAAAGCTGCAATCACGATTTACGAAGAATCACATACAACAAAAGCCAATCTAAGATCTTATAGAAATCACCAGAAAATTGAATTACCACTAGAAAACAAAGCAAAGTCGAGGAAACAGAGGAAACCCTCTTATTAATACAAACAAATTCCTCCGTAGAAGATCAAGCACGTCAAAGAAGGTCGACGATAGAGTTGAGAAATCATCAGAAAAGGGTCGATAAAAGAGACAAACACATAAGTTTTAAAAGGGCAGTCATATCCAGTTTGATCATCTAAAGGTAATCACAAGAAAAAGGATTGAACCAAAAGACGAGTAAGAAGAGGATCTAAATGCCCACAACTCCATATTTCACCTTCAAAATAAAAAAAGTAGGGTCTCTTCGTTTTTATAGGAACCAACCCGCCCTATCTCCTCTACTCTGATTAGTCCTACAAATAAAAGAAAAAAGGGCTCTGGTCACCGTGATTTCAGGTTTCTGAAAAAGCCAAATTCCTATAAGCAAGGAGGAAAAGGAGCGACTTTCTCTTCGTCCACGCAGAAACCATTTACTTTTAATCAAGAATTCAAAATCTCACACGCTTTTAACACATCACACCTTCTATTTCCACCTCTCACAATAAAACTCAAGTGTAAAAAAAATACTACAAAATCCTTCTACCAAAAAAAAGAAAAGACATCAACCCACTATTAAGAAACAATCACCAAGTTCATCAAAACATGAATAACTCGTAACCCCCGCACAAGAACTACCAGAATTAAACCTTCCACTTCACTCCAGGAACAAAGCAAAAAAAACCAAAAACTTGTAGTTCCAGGTACATGTGTGAGAGATTCAATATAGTTGATAACAGAAGCCAAGGAATATTTCAGAGCTCTACCTTTTCTTTTCTCTTTGTCAATGCAGAGCAAGAGAGAGAGAGGAAGAGAAACAAAAACGTGTTTGCTTTACGGAAGGGATGCTTTACAGAGACAGAGTAGTTCCCTTATTATACTTATTTTCCTTTTCATTCTATTATGATATTATCACAAATTATTAAATGAAAAATTAATATTTCTTTTTGTAATATTTTATAATTATTACCTTGTTTGAGGTTTCGTAATAAAAAAAGATTTAATATCCGTACTTAATAAAGAAGTTGTTTTTAATAAATCCGTTAAATATGACAATAAAAAATATAGATTAAAGGACAAATAAATAAAATTAACTCGCTAAATAATTATGTAAATAAATTTATAGTAATGGTTATTTTTGTACTATTTTATTTTTTGAAAAAAGATTTAATAATTATTTTAAAATATTTAATATTATAAATTTATAATTTATAAATACTCATTTTTGTAAAGGAAAAAAGAAATTGTGCCGTCCTAACCTAACTACAAAATAGCAAGACTGAGAACCGAACTACGGCGAGAAGAGAGCCGTTGATTGCTTCTATTTCGGGTAGTCAAAGATCGACGGCTGTTGCTTACCTTTACGTCACTTGCCTTATTAGGTTTTACTTTTCGTTTTTTGTGTGTGGACCGAAACTCGACCATCACACGTCTAAGTCTAAGCCGCCTAAACTCTTTTTATGTGTATGTGGTTTGGCTTTTGAATTATCTAAACTCTATTTGATTAATTTTGTTAATTTTATGATTACGTAGATCTCCCAAAAGTTTAGTTTGATAATCCTTATCTTTCGGTTTCGATTTTGACCCTTTTTAAAGTTTTAAAATTTTAATTACACTTCACGTGGAGATTAACGTAACTGTAAAATTAATATTTTAAAATTAGGATTAAAAATTAAAATAATAAGATAAGAGGGATTTGTACGCAGTTAATAAAATTAAAGAATTTGAAATATAATTAAAAATGTTTTCTTTATTTATCTAAAAATTTAAAGTTTAATTAAAAATATATTATTAAATAAAAATTAATTGGTTTATTTTAGGGATTGTTTGTTTCTGTTTTTTCTTTCGCTCTTTGTTGTCGTTTTTGTAAAAAGAAAAACAGGTCAGTAAAACGTGTTTGATTTACTCTGTTGTGATTTCTTGTTTCTGAAAATAAATAAAAAAATCACAGCAGTTTTACAGAAACTGTTGTGGTTTTTTAATTTAGAAAAATTAATCGATTAATTAATAAACTAATCAGTTTTTAACTAAAATTATTAAATTAAAATTTAACTAAAAAGTTTAACATTTTAAGGATCTAATGGTTCAACCGGTGTAATAATAACTTTGTTGATGAGATATACCAAATCACTATATTTTCCTTCTCAATTATTAATGTTTTCAAAACCAACGTTAGATCCATTAATGTAAAGTTTAAAATATTCAAGAATTATTACACGGAGTTAAAGATTAAAAATTAACCGATTAATTAAAAAAGGTTAAAATTGACCAATTAATTAATAAATTAATCAATTTTTAAGAATAAAAGTTATTAAAATAAATTAAATTAAAAAGTTGAAAATATTAAAAGTTTTTACGATTCAATGAGGTGTTTTAATTTAAATTATTTATGAAATTTCCTACATTTGTATCACTCCCCCAATCTAATATCTATTATTTAAAAGTGTTTGTTCCTTTTTTTTTGGTTTAACAGGAACAGAAAATAAAATTACACGACAAGTCTGGAGAGATAGGTCCTCGTCAGATCCTCTAATAAAATACGATGACACCCTGTAGGTACAGTGACAAAATAGGTGACTCCAATGTCAAATTAGACAACCTGAATAACGAGCCGATTAACACATTTGTTACTTTCTCGATAGACGTGTCGATGAATAACAAACCAGGTACTTGTAAACAGCTCCAACATATCCATAACTATAGGGTGCAGGTCCAGGAGCTGTGATCCAGGCGAAGCGTGGATCGCTTGTTCCTTTGGTAACAAGTCCCTCTTCTTACTAATCGTGTGGACAGCTACATTCTTAAAGTTGGTTCCTTCCGAAAGTATAGTAACGACGTAACTATAAAAAAGGATAAGCCTATCTACTTACCGCATATCATGCTGACGCTCAAGGTTTATTGTTAGACCATGGAGCACTTCTTAGCTACTTTGGGATATGCCTCACGAAGAAGGTTAACCGAATTACATATATGAAAAAGGTATGCGAAAATACTAAAGTAAATATGAGCGAGTGAGAACAGAATTGGTGTAAATTTTTTTAGAATATCAGATTTTGTAAAGATTGACTCGACTAAGGTTAAAAACTTAACTCATACTTCAATGAATGGACCACGACTAGTGGACTTGTTGTGAGAAGTATTGTATCAAGACAGTGTGCTTTGTGGGATTCGTCAAGATCACACTGCATCATCAGCGGATAGAGATCGTGAGAAGATCTTGGATGATGTGGCGACAACTAGGAGTTTAGCGCAAATTTTCGAGAATAAGGATACTAGTTTGTTATTTGAATATAAATTCAATCTTTCTGTTATCTTGTGGATTATATCTTATTAATTAGAGTCCTATTTAGATAGGGGTATCATTCAATTGATCCACGCGATGTAATCTGATAGAAATAGACGTAATCTTAACACGATCTTAGGTAGTTCAATTTAAGTGAGATTCTAAATGTAACTTGACTTCCAAATTAGAGTGTCTGTATATAACTCATTCGAGTTTTACTCTCTTCGTTCAGTTAGAGAGAACATTCCTTGTATTTTTTTAAAAGAAAATAATATAAAGGTTAATTTTATTATATCTCTTTTGTTTTCTTATTGCTTATGTAGTGGTTCTGTCTGATTTTGATGGGGCTGGACGCTGTTGCTTGGATCCATGATTCTTACTGACTTTAACTAAAGGACGCCTGCAAAACAACAAAAGGCACGCCGGGGGTTGATTACCGGCAGGCCCCTCCGACGCTCAAGTTAGTCTTTTGTAAGAGTTTTGGTGGCTAAGAGCAAAGGAAATCAGGGTTCTAATCTCGTACCTTTTCCATGATGAGGTAGCACCTTATATACTTGGAATAAATGCTAGGTTTAGGTCTTTACGTATGCATGGGAGGTTTCCACCTACGAATAGGCCGTCAATGCCTGGGCCTGGGCCCAGCATGGCCGACCTAACCAATGCCAAATCACTACTGGTAGATTGTTACCGTTAGATCGTCACTGGAAGGTCCTCTCCATAATCCTTACTATATACTTTTGACTTGTTACATTCCTAAAGATTGGTTCTCTTCTTATGTATGCTTCAAATGAGATAATGTTTCATTATTTCATCATTCATGGAAAAAGTACAATATGAATGTTGTGTTTTTTACTTTGAAATATGCTCTACATTTAAAAGATCATCCACTGTAATTTTGTTCATGGATAACCAATTGTGTTTGACTTTTCTTTTATAGGATTGTGATTAGCATTTTGGTGGAGTTCTACAATCCAAAATATTTGAGTCTTTACTTTTAATAAAACTAACTTAATATCTATCATAGAAGAATATCAAAGGATTGTATAGAAACCTTACCCGTTAGTCAACTAAGTCTACTTGTATAAAATACCTAATAAAGTCAAAAATTTGCTAAGGTAATTGTTAAATGCAAATAAGAACAAGTAAGAAAGAGTCATGAACTATGTACAAGAATTTTACTGGTATGTGGTTAAATTTTTATAGAGAAAGAATGGAGAAATAGTAATAATGTTTTTCATATGCAAGCTTTAGCCTTGGCAATTCATAGTCTACTTATGTTCACATTTTTTTTCTAATTTTTATTGATGAATGATCAATTAATCTTTTTTCTTAGGTTATACATAACAATGTTAATCATAGTCTAGCAATCTTAGTCGGGACTTTCTTAGAGGTAAACTGATGTATGGAGAGTGGGAAATGTAGGATGAAATTTTATATTCATCTATTGTATACTTAGATTTTAAGCCATATGATTGATAAATACGTAATCTTTGATTGTTGTTCAATCTATCTTGTTCCTTTATCGTAGTTCACAAATTATGAAAATGAAGAATTAAGAAAAGCTAGATGAGAATCTATCTTCAAGCTCATAAATGCTAAGGTCCTTCATTGGTTCCATTAATGGATAGATAATTTCTGAGTGTTCATTTAAGCATTGAACTTTAATTAGTTGCCCCTATAAGTAGTTTTCTTTGGTTAATTCAAAGTTAAAAAAATGAAGACCATCATAATCTAATAGTTGATTCTTTTTGGGTACATGGTATAATTTACAAAGTTTACTTTTAACTTTATAGATCATCAGTAAATGTTATGGAATAATTTCATAATTAATTATGCACTTATCATAAAGAAATGAGAAAATATATAGGAAAAGAAATTAACTTCCCTTAGGTTACCTCCCAAGGAGCGGCTTTGTTTATTGTCGTTGTCTCAACTCATTGTTTTTCTCATCATGTGACATAATTATAATCTTTGGGTGTCACATGCACTTCCTCCGTTTGAGGTTCTTCAAGATAGGGCCTAAGTTGATGATCATTCACATACATTGATTCCCCTATCTTCAAATTTCCAATCTCTATTGAGTTCCAACACTATTGGAATATCTCTTCACCCTTCTCTCCCTCATTTACTTTTTCCAATCTATTAGGTGAAGGTGAAGGGTTAGTTTCAACAATAATTAGGAGCTTAGTATTTACCTTTGGTTTAAATGATATGTCTTTTTCTCCTTCGAGATCCTCCTTCACTTCTTCAATACAAGCCATTCCTTGAGTAGTAATCTCAAGATTCTCAAGCTCCTCTTCACTTTGTAAGGTCTCTGCACTTGTTGGACCTCGATCTTTTAATGGAATTTGGAAATATTAAATGAAATGAAATGGGTGTTTTTGAGTATGTATGTGTTGTGGGTGTTTTAGAATTAAATGAAATTGATGTGAAAAGAAGTGACTTTTGGGTTTTTGATGACTTTGAGGGTGCTATGAAATTTATAGTAAATGAATTGCTTTAAATGGAGTTAAAAAGCAAGAAATGAATAGTGAAAGTGTGAAAATTTAGGGAATTGCAAGTCTGACTTTTTGGGATGAATAGTAACAGAGAGTTGACTTT
>JANITX010000003.1:57838702-57860663 GCA_027564395.1 Erythroxylum ulei | reverse complement strand
AATACTAACCTTAGCATAATTCAAATCCAAATACCGATCTAATAAGACTTCAAAAAATATCAAAACATGCCTCAAAAATAAAATAACAGGGTTGGGATCCAACAATTTAAGAACTCATTAAGGGCTCCTAATTATCATGATCCCAAAATAGGGCATGTAGCAATACCCATTTATAAGAGTATTCTACATTCATCCATGCCTCTTATGATAACCAATGCATCTTTAACCCTTTCTATACCCTTACTACCACTCATTCAACACATACATAACAAAATATGAACAAACTTTATCATCATTCATGACACAACATAAACCTTGCACTATCAAACATCACAACTCAAGAAATCCTCATTTTAGCTTGAATTGACCAAGTATATAACGTTAGAAGCAAGAACTTACTTGATTAAGCTTCAAATCCTTCAACCTCTCATTAAACCCTAATCTTCAAGCATCCCATATTCTTCATCTAGAAGGAGGTAAAGCTAGGTTTTCTTCTAACATCTTGAAGAGGACAACAAGATGGAAGTAGAAAACATAAGATGGAGCAAGGTTTTAAGTCAATAAAGTACCAAAGCATGAAGGAGGTGAAAAGAGGGATGGGAGTCACGAAATTAAGAGAGAAAATCATTCAAAATACAACTCCAATGGCCCTTGAAAAGTGAGTGTCGTGAGTGGTTAAGAAGAGTCTAGAAAATGTGTCAAAAAGATGGTTTAGTGGCATAGCTTGGCAAGTGACACATGTCACTTGCCACTTGTCCATTTCTCATTCATTTTTCATTATAGATATCTATTCAAACCCCAATTTTCAATAATTAACACTTGTCCAAAATTTCTATAGTCATAGTTCACAAATTCCAACTCCATTTGACACTAAATTCTACTGCCAGTTCAATGGGTCTGCCCCTTGGTATTTTTCCTAGGTCAAAAATTATTTCCAAAATTTCCAGAAAAAGTTCCTCCTATTCTCCAAAAATGCCAAATTAATGATTTCACTTTCCAAATTGATTTTCAATAACCATAGCTCACAATTCTCAAAACAATCCCATTTATTACCAATTATACCCGGAAACTGTCAATTGAGTGCATGATCAATGATTTTAATGTGTGCAATAATCCAATTCACAAATGTATATGCCAACATGATGCATTTTGTCTTAATCTCACTTAAGACCACATGTACCAAACACAAAACGGTCAAAAATGCAATTTACCCATATTGCCCCGAGGATGTCCGTTAAACGGACTCACATGTCCGTTAAACGGACATAGGCTGGCTAAGAAATCCAAATTCACCCGAGAAGGTCCGTTAAACGGACCTGTATGTCCGTTTGACGGACACGAGCCTTCCAAGATACCTCAATCCATCCGAACCAGTCCGTTAAACGGACTCACGTGTCCGTTTAGCGGACACACCCTGTCCTTAGGGTATTCTGATACCCGAGACTGTCCGTTAAGCGGACCTTCGTGTCCGTTTAACGGACACATGCTATACATCAACATTCTCTAAAGATGTTTCCAAGTTTCCAAGTGCTCATTTAATCATCAAACACACTCCCAATTTTCCAAATTCATTTCCTTTATCTCCAATCATTTCAAAGGAAACATAATCATATCCATTTCCTCTAATTTCATTTAAACCAAGCCTCGTAGTTCACATGTACCAAATTTTAGGGTTCTAACCCAAAGTAAGACGCGGGATGTTACAGGGAAGCTGAGTGGCTAAGGAATCTCTTAACAGATATCCCGCTTCAGGTAAAACCAATTCCTTTTGTATTCCTTGATTGTGATTCGCAAGCTGCCATTCATGTTGCCAAAAATAAGACATAAAATGGCAAACGTAGATATATCATATTAAGATATAAAATTATTTGTACTTTAATTAGACATGGTGTAATTTCTTTTGACTATGTCAAGTCAAAGAGAAACTTAACAAATCCGTTTATAAAAACTTTGAGTAGGAAACTAGTTTCAGAGTATGCTAAAGGAATGGGGCTAAGCCCAATTATGTAGTAATCTTGTAATGGATACCTGTCTTGAGAAACCAAGTTCAATGGGTCAAACAAAGTTATGTAATCACTACTTACTTATATATTGTTTGTGAAATAATACTGACATACGTTCAGCTGTTGAATTGCAACACTTAGCACGAATTTACTGTGTTTGATGAGGTTGGATGGTTTAATCCTTAATGAGTTCCATAGCCCAAGTTTGGGTGGTGTAAGCAATACACACTTGATAGACTTACCTATGTGACTGTGGGGGTTAGCCACCCTCCTATGAGAGCTTTTGGGCTATCTCTTTAGAGCGATCATGAGACTAGGGCATTTTAAGGTTGTTGATTTCTCTAGCAAGTTTTGTCTCCAAAATTTCTTGGACTTCAGATTCAAGACTTAGTTCACCTGGTTATTCGTCTATTTTTCTCCTAAACTATTGAACTAAGTCTTGAAAAATTGTTACAGTTTATTTCTCAAGTTTTGGACCAAGTGGGGGATTGTTGGTGTTTTGATTGCTCCAAAACTTGAATACGTTTTTTTGTTTTTTAGTTAATAACATTATCACGCAACGTCCATCATTTTTATATACTTTATTACCATAACTTTAATTAAGTTCCTTACATTCATGTCTTTTAATTTCCATTGTTATTATACCCCCAACTTTCTTATTTTTCAGTATATATATATACCTATTGTGTGTTGATTTTTCAACACACAGACACACAACACTACACTCTACTCTTTACCTTCGTTAACCATACACCCCTCCCTCCTTCTATAGATATATACGGAGGTACAGAAGAAGCTTATACCATCTTAAAATATCATTCTACTTATCTTAAGGCCAGCGTAATCCATCTTCCTCAAATATGCTCTCTTTTTGGTTCTTTTGTTTAACTCTTAGAGACAATTCCTACTCTGCCCTTTGGAGTGCATCGAACCTGGTGGAGAAGGCATTAACCCTGAGGTCGGATCCCATTGTCCCGTTGCATTGTAGAGGGAGAATTTTTAACTTATAGTAGTGATTTTTACGACGCCTTGCATTTTCAAATAAGTTGTTTCGATTTAATTACTTATTGCTATTTAGCTAACAATCCTATAGCTCATGTGAAGTCATTTGAGTTACTTTGACCTAAATCTATGAATCTCTATTCATAAGACTTCACCAACCTGGCTCTGATACTATTGAAGGGTTTTGAGGGGGCTTGAGGATAATTGGATCGGATCTAAGTGAGCCTATTTACAACCAGGACATTGCATTTCAACCCCAAACCTTAAGGCATTGGGTTATAAGTCCTATCGTTGTATATAATTTACTTTATTCATATGTCTCTTTCTGACGTGGGATGACTCTCAGCTGTGAATTTCCAACAAAAGGCTACGTCAAGTTTGATCCTTTAGAAAAAAATCACCAAGCATAGCTTGTCCTTTCAAATCAAATTCTGGGCACATCGCCGCCAAGCATAGTTTATCCTATATTTGATCAAAACCGTAGCATCGTTATCTTAATGCTTCCCAAAGTTTTTATGCTTGTATTTAGTGTGATTCCAGAGTTTAGAGTACTTATTCCAAATTGAGAGAAATACAATAAAGCAAATACAAAATTGAGAGAGATGAGTTCAGTTATGGTAGGCAATAGCTTAGTAACAACATTTCAACCACAAATTCTAATTTTCAAAGGTAGAAGAAAAAAATCATCGTTAGAACTTCAAAATGAAGGCTATGCTCAAATCTCAAGAATTATAGGACTTAATGGAGAAAGGGTTTGATAACCCAAATCCATTCAAGTCTAACCAACAGTTGTGAGAACTTCGTAAAAAGGATACAATGGCCCTGTTTCTCATATAATTGACACTTGACAGTTGCATTTTTCTTGATTTCACCGGTTAACACCTCCACTCAAGTATGAGAAATTTTAGAGTAAGAGTATTTAGGTGATAAGAAGGTAATTACTGTCAAATTACAAACCGTTCGTCATAATTTAAAAACATTAATTACGAAAGAGAAAGAATTTATACTAGAATATTTGTCTAGGGTATTTAGAATTATGAATCACATGAGATCTTATTGTGAAACTATTATTGATTGAACGATTGTCATTAAGTTTTTAAGAAGTTCAACAATTTTTGCAATTGAAGAATCTCAAGACTTGTCACACTTTTGATGAATTAATGATTGTTAGCTTATGAAGCTAGGGTTATGAATAGTAAGGGTTAGACCAGGCTCCAACCCTATAACCTAAGCCTGGCCCAAAAAATATTTTTTAAAACTTGAGTTCGATTCAAAACTCGAACTTGATTTAAAAACTTAACTTGAGCCTAAGCTCGATTAACCTTAATGAAACCCAAATAATTTCAACTAGATTTAAGCTCAATTAGGCCTTAATTAGAATAAAACCCAATTGGATTAGATTAGGCCTAACTATGTGACCTTTTTAGAAAAATATTAAATGGTCTAAAGTCTATTTAAGCTAAGTTAAGCTCAAAAACTCAGCTCTTTTAAAAAATTAAATATTTTAAAATCCAATTAGGACAAGTCAAGCCCAAAAACCTAACTCTTTGAACATTTGGATAAGCCAAAGATAAAAATTATTTATTTATAGGAACCTTCCTCCAACTTTTTTTCACTTTTAATTTATAGGAATATTGAGCTTAATTTTATCCAATTGAACTTTGAACTGTTTATCTTAAATATCATTTATTATTAAAGAAATATTTTGTTAAATATATTATTTTTATTTAATTAATGTTCGAACTTCAAGTTAGGAAGGTTGTGGAGCCTGAGTTCAAGCTTGGCTCGAAGCCTAATTGAAGCTTAGGTAATTCAGACTGAACCCATTGATTTCGCATCAAGCTACATCCATTATATTTTTCTATCCTTAGTTAGGGCCAGGAGGTCTTATGAAAAGGTCGAGGAAGAGATTTTTTAGGTAAAAGGTAATCTTCATATAAAGGGAAATAAGAAAATTTTAGAGGTGTGATAAGGCAGAGTTGGCTCCTGAGGTCATATTGTGGTATAGGTAAAGGGAATCCAGTGAATCGAGATAGTGCAAAAGTTTAATACAATCCCACTATTGCAAAAAATTCGATCACAAAGAGGCTGATTGTTGGGTTAAACAGAGAGATGAGCAAAAGTAAGGAAATTCTAAAGAGAAAGTTTGAGAGGAGAGTAATATATTTATGGCTAATCCTCCCATTGTTGATGCTTTTAGTAGAGTATGGTTTATAGATAATGGATGCTCCAATCATATATTTAGGAAAATTCGTTCTTTAAAGAAATTGAAGAGTCACAAAAAAATTTAAGTTCATCTTGAAGATAACAAGGTAATGCAAGTGGAAAGAAAAGGTACAATTGTTATCAAAACCTCTCAGGAAAATTTAAAACTCCTCTGTGATGTGCAATATGTTCCTAATTTAACTCATAATATGTTAAGTGTTAGGCAGGAGGGATGTTAGTTACTCTATTATGTTTAATGATGATTGCCATTATAAGAAATTAGGTCCAAAAAATAGTCAATATTCCTACAATATAAAATAAAATGCCTTCTTTTGAGGTCAGGTCTCTGGTGTGACAAACTATGCCTTAGTTACTAGAACTAGTGATATAAAATTATGGAATTTGCATCACAACATTTGAATATAAACAAGTTTAAACTGTTTAGTTAAAAAATAAGGTTGTTGGGTTGCCTAAAATTGACACAGTTGATTTCTATAAAGAATGTGATTATGGAAGCAAAATATAAATTCATTTCTTGTAAGTAACTATTGGAGAGTGCTTCTCTTGAATTAGCACATGCTAATATTTATGGCTCGATGAATGTTGAGTCCTTTAATGGAAGTTGCTTTTTTTTATACAAATAATTACAGCTAAACGAGTTTGAAATTCAAATATGAAATTATTGAGAATTTCAAAAAATTCAGAGTGTTGGTAGAGAAGCAAAGTGGTTGTTTTATGGGAACAATTCCTCTGTTCCACTTTCCCTATGCCAACCCTGTTATACCCATTTTCATCCACATATTTCATTAATTTATTGTGAAATGTATATATGGGATTGAGTGGCACAGAGTTGGCACTGGAGGAGTGGAACCAAGGATCTTCCCGCGTGTTTTATAAAGGTCTTTCGTTCAAATAAAGGTGGTGAATTTATCTATAAAGAATTGGACACTTTTTGTGAGAAAAATGACATTTTCATAAACATGACAATTAACAATCTTTCAAAGCAATTTTGGGTGGAATGTGTGGCAACATTAGTGCATATATTCAACATCTCACTAATAAAGGTAATTATGATGGGCTGGAGAAACTTATGCGCCAGTTTCTGTGGGGTGCGTCTGGAGGCAACAAGAAAATTCCGCTTGTCAAATAGGAAAAGGTTTGTAAACCGAAGGACTTAAGGGGTCTCGGCATTCGAGATATACGCGCTACAAATGATGCCTTTTTAGCTAAATTAGGCTGGATGTTGATTGCCAACCCTCAAGCCTTTTGGGTGAAAGTCCTTTCTGTGAAATACAACTTCGATACTCACCAAAGCCTTTTGGGTTCGATGATTTGACGTAGCATAAAGGCCACTTGGCATTTAGTACTGCAAGGCACGAACTGGATGATAAGGGATGACACTAGGACACGATTCTGGCTTGACCCGTGGGTAGTGGGCACAGGACCCCTCATTACCCAGGCTATCACCCCACCCCTCGACTCTTCCCTGCATCTTCGTGTTAGCCATTTTGTGGATGTTGCGGGTAATTGGCAATGGGATACTTTCCAACGATATCTCTCGGATTCAATCTGCAGGACCATAACTAGCATGTTTCCCCCTAAGGAGTAACTTGGAATGGATACGCGTAGATAGGGACAATCCGACACTGGGGAGTTCACGGTCGCTTCCACTTATTCCCTCATCAAGGATTTCGAAGACGTCTCACCCCATGGGATGTGGCAGAGAATATGGAACTGGAATGGTCCGCCACGAATCCGTACCTTCCTCTAGCTACTCGCTCACGATCGGTTGCTTACTAACCAACATTGGGTCCGCTCGACAACTCACCGCAAATGGAGAGTGCTTTCACTGTTGCCTGGAGGAAACCTCGCTTCATGTAGTGCGTGACTGCCGCAAAGCTCAGCACGTGTGGAACCTTTTCCCTCTTTCCCTAGTTACTACTGACTTTTTCTCTATGCCACATCAGGAGTGGATCACGTGTAATCTCCAGCAACATCATCGAGTCTTTGGCCAGGATTGGGCTTGTCTTTTTGGAATTACGTGTTGGTTTATATGGAAATGGAGAAATCTGACCATATTTGACAACCAGTTTACTTGGTCATCCTTACCGATTTCTTGTATTTTGTCCTATGCAGGTCTATTTCACAGGTCCGACAGAGGATCCGTTCGGGGTCTTTCCGGTCGTCGTCCTCAACAGGCTCAACGAGCAGGCTAGACCACACCGCCTACCAGCTGGATAAAGCTCAACATATATGGCGCTTGCAAACGGGCCTTATCCACAGCTACGGCTGGAGGTCTCCTGGGGGACAGTACAGGTACCTGGCTTGGAGGATTTGTACAGAATCTGGGATGGTGTAATCCGCTGGCAGCGGAACTATGTGGAGTTTTTACAGGACTTCAGCTTGCGTGGGACCTGAGATACCGCCTCCTCGAACTGAAAGTCAACTCTACGGCTGTGCTAGCCCTTCTCTCCTCGGCATCCCGCAGATGTACGGTGCTCAACCCCATTGTCTGGGGTATTCATGAACTTTTCACACGTAATTGGACTATTACTCATCGGCATGTCTATCGAGAGGATAACAGATGTGCGGATTAACTGGCAAACTATGCTGGTCATTTGGATATTGGTCAAGCGCAATTGTTGGTGCTAGAGGTAGTGCCTCATCATCAATTCAATCAACTCCAGGCAACATTTTTTCTTCATTACCAAGCTCTTCTCTAGAAAGGAACAAAAATGACTCGTCCCTTTATGTGAAGAAGCCAGGCAAAACTAATTTGTTGATGGACTTTTATGCGCAACAAATAAGAATGAATGATCAAAAGTCTTTTTGCAACAGTCAAACTTAGGTCCACGAATGTCGAATGTCGAACTCAACCTTCAATCATAGCTTTTAAACAATGTCTACACGACTTTTGAACGCTTTAGTCACGCTAATTAAAGTGGTTGGCTTATTCTTATCTCACAGATGCATATACAATTCAATCACATTCTCTCAATTACTTGTAAGACTTTGCTTTATAATATGCTGCAAACGTCATTTTCATATCGACTCAAATATGCTCATCCAAAACTAATCAATACTTCCACCATTGGTACATCTTGGACTGATCCAGTTCCTTCCTTGTCAAATTGTCCCCTCATGTTTAGCCATGCCTTCCCGTGATAAATTACAGTTGGCCCATTGTCCTGTTCAAGGAGGCCCGACTCAGGGGCATTTTAATAAAGGTGAGTGAAGAAATGAACAGCTTGAGTTGGTGACTACACTGCAATCCCCACTTTAAAAAAGTGAAAGGCGCAGATACTGATGAGTACTTATTATATTTTACGAGCAATAGAGAAGACAGATGATTATAATATCTCAGCACTGAGCCTGGTGGATCTAGAAGGAGAGGAATATAAATTACGACATATTGAGGGAAACTCGTTGTTGGTGTCTTTCTTTCAATTTCGGTTAGGCCGAACCAGAAGATAAGATATAAGAAATTCATGTCAATTGGGAAACTTAGTTAAAGTTACTTCAAAAAGGGTTGAACTAATTTAGGAAAATAAACGTCATCTTCAACTCTAATTTTCGTCGCCGGTGGCTTAAGAGTATGCACTAATTTACCGCTCCTCGATCTTTACCGATATAAACCACGTCAGGAAAACATGGGCAAACAGGGATCTATCAGTTACACCATACGTGACGTTTTGAGCAGACACTGAACAAAAAAAGGGAAAGGATCTATCCTTATTATTACCCAGTTCACATCACCGTCCCTGTACTTTTACGCTTTTTTTAACGATCATAGTCCGAGCTTCCATGGTTTTGAATTTCTCCTGACAACGTGGTAAGCTGTTCCAATCCTCATTTTCAGATACATTTTCAGGTGCGCCGTGAAATAAGTTTAGACACTTGTATAGGTGTAAACTCGTAGACTTAAGTTGGCTACCAAACTGAAACTGAGAAGATAAACGACAAAGTTCCATAATTTCAAGCACCCAACTTAAGGACGCCCGAAGACGAAACGGTTTGGAACTGGTTGATTGATTAGCAGGTAGAATCCAATGCCAAGGATGGTGAACAGACACCAAGCAATAGTTTTGTGAGTGTAATGACTCTTGAAGGGATCAGCGTGGCAAATCTTAAATAAATCAGGACGAGATATCGTCTGAAACATCAACCAAGTGGGGCAGGGGCAAGCCGTAATTACTAAAGCGACACAATAACCCAATTGGGCAGTTGTACGGTAGGGTAGGCCAACGGTAGCCAACCATTGAGAATCTAATGCCTTTCCATTTGTCAAGTGTCGAACCACAAGCACAGAGTCACTTTTGTTTCTAGCCGCTTAGATCTACCTATATCTGAAAAAAGGGGAAGTTTTACCCGAAACAGAAATCACCAAAACCAAGCTGGATAATTTATATTTGCAGATTGAATTAGATGGCCTAAACTCTGGCTCCGGCGGCGTATTGTATCAGCAGTACCTGATTCTGTGGAAAAGCTTCTTGTTTGCTTGCAACTTTTATGACTTGGAGCTTGGAGTTTCCCCTTACATTCCGGTACTAAGAGAAGACACCGAAAACCCCACCACAAAACACTCAGCCCTCCTAAATTTAACATTAAACAACTCGAACTCGAAGCCACTTTCGCAAGCCAACTCTTTTTTCGTGTAAAGTACATCTATCTTTACCTCAAGTCCCACTTTTGCCCCACCATGTACCCAAGTAAGTGAATAAGAAGCACTTTGGGTTTTAAACAATTCCGATTTTCGGGAAAGATGGCAGCTTGGAGATCTTCGTCGACCCAAGAGAATGAAGACCAAGCACAGCCCTTAATTCCAGGCTTACCTGATGATGTCGCTGAGCTTTGTCTCCTTCGCCTGCCATATCCATATCAAGCCTTGGTACGTTCAGTTTCTTCTTCTTGGAACAGAGCCATAAAAGACCCTACCTTCATCATCTCCAAACGATCTCTTTCCCTATCTCGGCCACATCTTTTCGTGTTTGCGTTCCATAAAGCTACGGCCAGGATTCAGTGGCAATCGCTAGACCTGGGATCCGGCCGTTGGTTTGTATTACCTCCTATGCCTTGCCCAAAGGCTGTGTGCCCACCGGGTTTTGCATGCACCTCACTGCCATGCCACGGGAAGCTCTTTGTTTTGGGGGGTATGCGATCGGACACAGAAATCTCAATGAACACTACGTTTGTTTATCATACATCGACAAATCAGTGGTCCATAGCGTCTCCAATGATGACCTCAAGATCGTTCTTCGCCGCGGGAAATGTTAACGGTAGGATAATTGCGGTGGGAGGCAGTGGACCTGGCATCAGCGATTCAATCACAGCCGTCGAATGTTACTCCCCGGAAAATGACACGTGGACCCCAGCTGCTAAAATGCACATGGCATTAGCGAGGTACGATTCGGCTGTGGTAGGCAACAGCATGTATGTAACCGAGGGGTGGACGTGGCCTTTCATGTTCTCACCAAGAGCCGGCTTGTACGACCCAGAAACCGACGCGTGGCAGGTGATGAGAGATGGGATGAAGGAAGGGTGGACTGGATTGAGCGTAGTCCTGGACGACAGACTGTTTGTGATATCGGAACATGGCGACTGTCCGATGAAGGTGTATGTGCCTGATAAAGACACGTGGCTGTACGTGGGTGGGGGTAAATTCCCCCGCGAGGCAATGAAAAGGCCGTTCGCGGTGAGTGGAGTGGAAGGGAAAGTGTACGTCGTGTCGTGTGGACTGAATGTGGCGGTAGGAAAAGTGAAGGAGACGGACAAATGGGAATTCAATGTTGAATGGGAAATGCTGACTGCTCCAAAAGCATTTCATGACTTTTCCCCTTCTACTTGTCAGGTGCTTTACGCCTAAAATCATTGAATCTTTTTGGATTGTAGTTGTATCCTAATACTTGTGTACTTCAAATTAAAACCTTGCAATGCAACCAGGTGGAGTTGCTTGTGTCTGTTATGACCTAACTTTATGATACTATGTCTTTGTTTAACTTGGTTTAGTTAGTTGAACTAGTGCAATAGAAAACTACTTCTTTTGGGTTGTTGGTATATGCAATTATTGGTATGACTTTGGCTGCCCAATCCCAATCCCAATCCCAATCCCAATCCTCTTTGTCTTCTGCTCATTCAAGTTGTAATAGCCTTTCTCTTCAGCACATACGGTCACAGCAGAACAGATTCTCACCATAGTCACTATGTGAAGGAGTCAGTCAGAACAGATTCTCAGTTTTCTTGTTACTGCTGAGCTCACCAAAGAAGCAAACTTTGCAAGTTCCTTTTTGCTACATGGAAAAGGGAATAATTTCACGTGCCAAGGCGTGAGATTGGAGGATAACTTGACGCGGAAAACATGTTACTAAATGTGAAATATAAGCCTCGTTTGACATTTACCTAACCAAAGGATCTGCTTAACCAACCTCATGTTGCACTATCTTTGAGGTTAAGGGTCGACTCACCTGTACCTTCACCAAGGAACAGTCTTGCTAGTTAATGGCTCACCAGAATCAAGTTGCCGGTGGAATATGTCCACTAGGGTACCTGAGAACTCTACGAGACATTTATGAGCCATTTTACATTGTTAGTGGGTCCTCAAATTTGATTCCTCGGGACTGTTCTAACCAACCCGACGTTAGTCATTACTCATTATAGTTCCCTGTCCTCCTGCTGTGATGGAGAGGTCTTAAAGCAAAACCGGAGAGAGAAAATAACAAAAGGGAGCATTCAAATTTGAAACACTCATGTACAAGCAATTGAATACATTACCATGAAATGGTACCAGCACCAAGCGACCAACATACGGCCAATTCAACTCCATCATGAGTTCTAAATCTAATCTCCCGTTGAAGGGAAGTCATCATAATGACTTTCTTATTTGGTTCGTTTCAGCTTAATTCTTGAAAATATGAAAAATAGATATGTTGAGTAAACTATTTTTATATAAAAAGTAGTTGGTGATATTTATTAATTATCACTATTGTTAAAATTTTTGCATTTTATTATTTATATTATTAATAAAAGGAACCAATTCAGTCTTGGGTTGATGAAAGATGCATCAATTTTTGCATAATGCTACATTTTGTTGGGCTTAAAAGAAATAAGTGGGCGAATTTGTCTCTATTATTACAACTTGAGGTACATGTATGGTTATATCAAATAACATAATACACCTGAGAAAAATCAAATGGTATATAAAAATGTTTTAAAAATTGGAAAATAAATAAATAAAATAAAAAGATTAAGTTTAAAAGGTTGAAAAATCAGCTAAAAATCGAATAAATTAAAAAATTTAAAATATGATTGAAGAGATTGTCTTACTATAAAAAAAAATTTGATGTTAATTTAAAAAAGAAATTGTTAAATAAAAATTAAATAATTTTTAGTTTATAAGAACTTATAATTAATAAAATTGACAGATTAATTAATATATTGATCTTTTAAATAAAACAAAAATTATTAAAATAAATTAAATAGAAAAATTAAAACTGAACCAAAAAGATAAATAGCTTAAAATTTTATAATTAAATCGAGTGAACCGATTGAATTAATTTTATATTTTAATTAATAATAATTAATTACAGTTTACAAAATTATGTGAAAATTCAAGCAATTTTTAAAGTCGGAATATAATTAAAATATTAAGAAAAGTTTATCTATTTTTTTTTAATGAACCCGTTTAAACATTTGATCTGGTTCGTTATTTTCGAGTAAAAACAAAAAAGAAAGCCCAAAATTAAACTGAATATTCGTCCTGAGTTCCTGTTTGCTTCGCTAGTAATCTCTAAAGGGTTAGATCTTTGGATCCAAAATCCAGGATAAAGAACAAATTCATTTTGCTACTGATCTTGTTTTTGTATAATCCCCTTTTTCTTTTCAACTTTGCAAATCGTCTCGGGTTTCTTAATCCAATTCCGCACATCTCATTCTCTTCTCCTCCGATCTGATCGCTGTAAGGTTCGTTTTCTCGCTGACCATTTTGCCTGATTTGCTCAGATCTTTTAGTAAGATGTTAAATTATCTCGGCGGCCAAACAGACGGCTTACTGTTTTGGATTGCGTTGCGTTTAGATTCGTGTTCTCAAGTGTGGTGTTTCTATGAGCAGACATTGCCATGCCTTTTGAGGAAAATTGAAGTTTTGAGACGATGACTCTTGACTTTTAGCCTCAGATCTGGTTTGATTGCTTAATTTCTATGTGAACTTTTTGCTGCTAATTGGTCTCTTGTTTCTTTTCAACTAGTAGTATTGAGAGTGATGTGAATCATGTACGCTCAGCGCAAGATCTTTACAATGCCAGATGTGGTTAATTATGTTTCTAGCTTACGTGATAGGATTGTTTGTCTAGGTTTCTGGGAGCTACAGTTACGGATGGTGTTGGGATATAAACCGCCAAGTTTTCAGTGTTTCTTCTTTTTACCAAAGTGGTTGAATTGTATTTAAGTCTTGCTCTTCTTGCATTCTTTTGCCAAGGTTTGGAGGACAATCTGTCTGTGAAGTTATGATTTCCTTGTTTACCTTTTAAATACATTTGCTTTCTTCTTATTTTACATGCATTCCTCTTGTTTTTATGTTCTTCTTCCTGGTACCTCTTTTATCATGTTCTCTGGTGGGGCTCTGTAAATGAGTTGGGACAGTTATCTGTTTCTTTTAACCTCCGTTCATTGCATTACCAGAATATAAACAAGAGATGGAGAAGTCGTGTACGCTGCTTATTCACTTTGATAAAGGAACGCCAGCAATGGCAAATGAGATTAAGGAAGCACTTGAAGGCAATGATGTGCCAGCAAAGATCGATGCAATGAAGAAAGCAATCAGTCTTTTGCTGAATGGTGAAACTTTGCCCCAGCTTTTCATTATGATTGTTAGATATGTTTTGCCTTCTGAGGATCACACAATCCAAAAACTCTTGCTTCTTTATTTGGAGATAATTGAGAAAACTGATGCCAAGGGTAAGGTGTTACCGGAAATGATCTTGATATGCCAAAATTTGAGGAACAACCTTCAACACCCAAATGAATACATACGTGGGGTAACACTGAGATTTCTTTGCCGCTTGAATGAGACAGAAATAATTGAGCCTCTGATTCCTTCGGTTTTACAAAATTTGGAGCATCGTCATCCTTATATCAGGAGGAATGCTATTTTGGCTGTGATGTCCATCTATAAGCTTCCCCAGGGTGAGCAGCTTTTGGTTGATGCACCTGAAATGATTGAGAAGCTTCTTTCAACTGAGCAAGATCAATCAGCAAAAAGAAATGCTTTCCTCATGCTGTTTAATTGTGCACAAGATCGAGCCATCAATTACCTCTTAACACATGTTGATAGGATCTCTGATTGGGGTGAATTGCTTCAGATGGTTGTGTTGGAGTTGATTCGAAAAGTCTGTAGGACTAATCGTGGGGAGAAGGGGAAATACATTAAGATCATTATATCTCTGTTGAATGCCCCTTCAAGTGCAGTAATTTATGAATGTGCTGGCACACTTGTTTCTTTATCTTCTGCACCTACTGCTATAAGAGCTGCTGCCAATACCTATGGTCAGCTTCTTCTTTCTCAGAGTGATAACAATGTGAAGCTTATTGTTCTTGACAGGCTAATTGAGCTTAAGTCATCCCATAGAGATATTATGGTTGATATGGTCATGGATGTTCTTAGGGCACTTTCAAGCCCAAATCTTGACATTCGGAGGAAGACGCTTGATATTGTTCTTGACTTGATCACCCCACGGAACATCAATGAGGTTGTTCTTATGTTGAAAAAGGAAGTTGTTAAAACTCAGTCTGGAGAGCTTGAGAAGAATGGTGAGTACAGACAAATGCTTATTCAAGCCATCCATTCTTGTGCTATTAAGTTCCCAGAGGTGGCTAGCACAGTTGTTCATCTGTTGATGGATTTCCTTGGAGACAGCAATGTTGCTTCTGCTATAGATGTAGTTATTTTTGTTCGAGAGATAATTGAAACCAATCCTAAACTTAGAGTCTCAATAATAACAAGGCTATTGGATACTTTCTACCAGATACGAGCTGCAAGGGTTTGCTCTTGTGCTCTGTGGATCATTGGAGAGTACTGCTTGTCCCTTTCCGAAGTCGAGAGTGGCATAGCAACCATTACGCAGTGCCTTGGAGAGTTACCATTTTTCTCAGTTTCAGAAGAACCTGAAGTGACTGACACTTCTAAGAAGCCTCAGCCAGTTGCTTCCAATCAAGTCTCTTCAAGAAGACCTGCTATCCTTGCAGATGGGACTTATGCAACGCAGAGTGCTGCCTCTGAAACTGCTTTCTCACCGCCTACTCTTGTTCAGGGATCACTGGCTGCTGGAAATCTGAGATCCCTTCTGCTCACTGGTGATTTTTTCCTTGGAGCTGTCATCGCCTGCACCCTGACAAAGCTTGTTCTGAGATTGGAAGAGGTGCAGACTTCTAAGGTTGAAGTGAATAAAGCATCCACACAGGCTTTGTTGATTATGGTTTCTATGCTACAACTTGGACAATCTCCAGTTCTGCAACACCCAATTGATAGTGATTCTTATGATAGAATTGTCCTTTGCATAAGATTGCTGTGCAATACTGGTGATGATATTAGGAAAATATGGTTGCAATCTTGCCGCCAGAGTTTCGTAAAGATGCTCTCAGAGAAACAGTTGAGGGAAACTGAGGAGCAAAAGGCAAAGGCCCAAGTTTCTCATGCACAGCCAGATGATCTCATTGACTTCTACCATTTGAAGAGCAGGAAGGTAAGGCTGGTTTGCTAAGTTGGCATTGATATTTGGATTGCCGGTAGCTCAGGGTGTTCTGGTATCATGCACCTGTCAAGTCAACTTATGGTAGTGTGCATCTGAAGTTAGGTTGTTATATATGTTTTAAGATAATTTTTGAATCTTCTGCCCATATTTCAGATGGTTTCTTTGGATAATTGGATTCCTTTTTGGTACTATGCAATAATTTTGGTGGTTTCATATTAAGATGTCAAACATCATCTGATTTCCAGGGTATGAGCCAGCTGGAGTTGGAAGATGAAGTTCAAGATGATCTGAAGCGTGCTACTGGAGAGTTCATTAAGGATGGGGATGATGCAAATAAGCTAAATCGCATTCTTCAACTCACTGGTTTTAGTGACCCTGTTTATGCCGAAGCATATGTCACTGTTCATCACTATGACATTGTACTTGATGTTACGGTTATCAACAGGACAAAGGAAACTCTTCAGAACTTATGTTTGGAATTGGCAACCATGGGTGACCTTAAACTCGTTGAACGGCCGCAAAATTATACTCTAGCTCCAGAATCAAGCAAGCAAATAAAGGCCAACATCAAGGTGTCCTCAACTGAGACTGGTGTTATTTTTGGAAACATCGTATACGAGACATCGAATGTACTTGAGCGAACTGTCATAGTCCTCAATGATATACACATTGATATTATGGACTACATTTCTCCAGCAGTTTGTACAGATGCAGCTTTCAGGACAATGTGGGCAGAGTTTGAATGGGAAAACAAGGTACCTTGTCCGTTGGATTTTAAGAATTTTCTGTTCTTTTCCATGTGGTTATTTTCATTAATAGATAGTTTCAGTTACATTTCAAGTCAACATACTGTTATGTCTTTTGCAATATGTGCCATGATGTCAAATTGGAAAACTTGAGCAGGTTGAGAATTTTTATAAGGGAGGTATAATACTTTTGTAGTTGGTAGATATTAGCACAAGACTCATAATGCACGATTGACTCATTTGTATAGCTGTGTTTCAGGTTGCTGTCAACACGATGATCCATGATGAGAAAGACTTCCTTGACCACATTATCAATTCGACCAATATGAAGTGCCTCACTGCGCCGTAAGTTTTTATCAGCTTCCTGTGACACATTAGTTGCTAGTCACTTTTAATTTTCTAGATATTCATCCTATTCCTTGACTTGTCTAGAGAAGCACTTGGGTATTTGATCCAATACCTTTCTTGTTGATTGTGTCAGGTCTGCACTAGGTGGTGAGTGTGGATTTCTAGCAGCTAACTTGTATGCGAAGAGTGTGTTTGGAGAGGATGCCTTGGTAAATGTAAGCATCGAGAAACAGGCAGATGGGAAGCTCAGTGGATACATTAGGATAAGGAGCAAGACCCAGGGAATTGCACTCAGCCTCGGAGATAAGATTACCCTAAAACAGAAGGGAGGTATTTGATGCAGAAATATCAGCATTGTTCTCTCCATTTTTACCGGTACTCAATGGTTCCAATTACTTTTGTCATTTCATTATTTGAATATTCAATCCAACTACTATTTAGTATTTAGAAGTTGCAAGCTTTTCCACATAACCTCCATTCTTTCTTTTTTTTTTACCGTTGAAGGTACTTAGCATCCGAGCTCAAAGGTTGCTAGTGGCATTTTTGTTCTCGAGGTACCTACTACATAGGGAGAAGAAAAGAGGCTTGGCATTTATTGTACTTTTTGATCAAAGTTCTACAATTTGTAACGGTTGATGAATAGTGACAAAATTACAGACTTCTTCCTGTCAATGTTAAAAACACGATTTTCCCCATATTTTTTCCCATAGCAGTGGAGTTTAATCTTGACCTTGTAGGTGACTATGTTATATGTTACTGTTGGAGATAATATTTGGAATTCTTTTTACTTGACTGTTTCATTGTTAGACAGTTCTGTTGGAACACTTATCACATTTTTATTTTTGAATACTCACAAAGTATGATAGACATAGGAATTGTCTGTTTAGCTCTGATTCATCAAGTTTCAGGTACTGTCATGCCTTCAAAATCAACTGCCTCTTCAATTCTTAAAGAACATACAGTATCTGGTGCCACTTAAATCAGGAAATGGTACCAACAAACAATCAACCCAAAACTTTGATGAAAATTGTTAATAGTCCAATCGCATTGCTCCTCCTCTATTTCATAGAAAAACAACAAACCCCATCACATCCTTCATCCAACACTGATACGTGAAAGATGAGGAGTGGGTCACTTCATTTCACTTGCAAAGTTTCAATCTTTTGAAAAACAAGGAGACAGTGGACTTTGGATAAGGCTTGGTGGCAAGGCAAGACGGTATGTTCTCGGGCTGTTCAACCCACAGTTTATGAGCTATTCCTGAAGCTGTCAGCTTCTCTGACAAGTTCACCATCTGCGCTCCCCCTTTCACCTCTAGAGTCACCTGGAAAGTTCCTCCAGCTCAAATCATTGATAACCCAAAAAACCCTAAAATCTCAGAAACCAAAAAGAAAAGAGAGAAGAAGTCAGACGCCCAATATTCTAGCTTACCTTGTGCATTGAATCGATGTTTTGAGGGCTACAGTAGTGGAGGGTGTGAGGATCGTCCTTGTAGGCCCAGATTGCGGCTACCGACGCGTGACACCCCTGCGTCACCACGCTACCCATGGGCCACGTGTCTATTAGGTCTCGTCGCAACACTACGTACTGCACCACCACTTCATCGGAACTATTACCCTTCGCGACGTCGTTTGCTGGATCTGTGACGTCCTTTGCTGTTTCCGACTCGAAGCTTGTCTGACTCATTGAGTCTTTAGGTTTTATGATCCGGGTCAGTGCCCGAGTGGAGACTCGGAAACCGGGTGGAGAGGAGAGACCGATAGCCCTAAATGAAGGTGTAAAGTGGGAGAGAAAAGTTGGGAAATGATACGCTGACAGGAGAGTGGCCATTTTAGATGATCACAGGAGTTACACGTAAGCATACCATAATAGGTTTAGATGCAAGGGCTTTTGTAGCCCAGTATCTGTAGGGGTGAGCATTCTGGTAATTCGGGCCGAAATTTTACTGTTCGGGTCCGGCCCGAATTACCCGAATTTTTTTCATCTTATCCGGCTTGAACCCGAACTTTTTCTTACCCGAACTTACCCGACCTAAATTACCCGAAATTTTGTTCGGCTTTACCCGAATTACCCGAAGTTGTTTTTTTTAATATTTTTTTTTTAAAAACCCAAAATTTTGTATTTTTATAACCTAATTCAGGTAATTGAGCCGGCCCGAAATTTTTTGGAATTACCCGACCCCGGCCCGAAAATAATTTAGGTAATACCCGAATTACCAGAATTACCCGAAATTTGAAATATTTTTACCCGAATTAACCCGGGCCGGTCCGAATAATGCTCACCCCTAATTATCTGTGCCCTCTTCTTAGAGCCAATACACAAGAAGTTCCAAAGGAATATGAATTATCATTTAGGCATGTAATATTAAATATGCAATACAAATTTTTTATTAAAAAGTATTAATTAAACAAAGATTTTATTTAATTTGATGACATGATATGTATTTCAAATGGTATTATTATAAATAGCTAAATATAGTGCTATAAAATTAAATATTATTAGATAAAGTTGATGAGATTTTCGATTAAATATGAGTAATGATATAATAAGTAAACTCAACCGGTTTAATTGATTTAATCGTAAAATCTTAGAATCGTCTAATTTTTTAGTTTAATTTTTAATTTTTTGGTTTGATTCACTTTAATAATTCTTGTTGTTAAAAATTGACTAGTTTATTATTTAATCGGTTAATTTTCATAAATTAATAAGTTCTTATAAACTAAAATAAATCAATTAATTTTATTTAACAATCTTTTTTTTAATTAAATTTCAAACTTTCGTTAGGTAAGAATAATCTTTTTTAATCAAATTTAAAATTTTTTAATTTTATTTAATATCTAACTGATTTTATAATAATTTAATATTATTTGAACTTTTTAAATTTTAAATTTATTATCTTATTAGTAGTTTAAACCATATAAATTATGGGATACCGACATCCATTAAAATAAGGAACGGTTTAGGTGTACATGATCCAATTGGAAGGGGACAGAGCCTTTGGTGAAAGAAAATAATAACTTCTTTAAAGGAAAACGTAATTCACGAGTTCTGCCCGTACCTTTCCAAGCATCTCTACGCAACAATCCAACGTCTGTGTGTCATTCGTGGTCTTCTTTTTAAGTTCATTACTAATTATTATCAATCATCTTTCCTTTGTTTTATCTATTTCCTTTGGTAGCCATATAACGTGTATATATTATACTATTTATGTTCTTTTCTTGTCTTTTCTTTTCTTTTTCTTATAACTACAAAAATGAGTAATCAATAGAATGTTCAAATTTAACTTTATTGGGTTGTAAATGATATTATAAATGTTTGGTAAAAGTAAGAGAACATATTCGGCACAAATATCTCTTATTCTGTTTAAGATTGATGAAAATAATATGATTCAATTAGAAATTAGTGAGTTTAATTTAAATTGATCAAAATTTGGGTTTTAAATCGGTTTTTAATATTTTTTAAATTCGAATTTTGATAAGGCTCATACTTCAGGACTAACTGGACCTGAATTTTGAACTTTTATTTTAACATAAAAGGTGTTTTATATAGATGAATGATAAATGTGACAAGATTAGAGTTGTTTCTACTTACATAGCAATTTAGAAACACTTTTTCCATAAGATTTATTGCAGAAAAAAGATAATTTAGAACTTCAAGTTGTCAATTATATTTTTTTATGAAAATGATAAACTAATTTGGGGAATTTCGGATACAAGTATTTAATTAAATCGAACTTTACTTAGTGTTGATTTGGACCATGGGACCATGCCTTGGATTGAAATATGAGATCATCCCTTGCTATCTAACTAACAGAAGAAGCAGAACAATTATCATTGCCTTGCTTGATCATCCTATCAGTCATGGTAACAGATTGAGCCTTTATCTTTCAGTACCTAGTTTGACTGTTTGTAATCAAACAAAATAATAGCAAGAAAAAATCGTAATAAAGTAGAGCTAGATTGCATGATTGGTTTGTAGGAGGATTCGAGCCATCCTTCAATACTTCTCACTCCCCTTACCCTCATAATTGGCAACGTATACTGCCTTGCCATAAATTTTTACCTCTTAAGTATTATAATGCTACGTTTTTTACCTTCATTGCTTCCAACTTCCTTCTTGTCTACATTTCAAGCTTCACTAATTTTTGCCTTGTCCATCTTTTTTCTCTTTTAGTTGTTTGGCTCTTTGTTGATTGTACTTTTTGTTATGTTCTCCATTTTTCTTGATTTATACTTAGCTTTCAATTGCTTCATATTATTACTTATAGCATTTTGACTTCTCCATTAATACATCTTAGTGCATGGTTTTTTAACTAAAAGATGTTCATGCAACAATCAACTTTTCTTTTAGCATATAACATAGGCATCATAGATTAGTTCTAGGAAAAAATTTTGATAAGCAATATAGATTTGCATGGCCTAAGCGGTTGAGATGCTCTACAACAACTTACCACAATGTCGAGTTGTTGATAGTAACCTTGAATAGAATCTCAACTTGGTGTCAGGATTTCGGGTTTGAACCAACCTAATTAAGTTTTGAGTCAATTAAAGTTTGATTAAACTTTGGGCTGCTCATGCTTGTTCTAACCTGATAGGGTTTCACGTCTAAGCTTACGCTAAATAACTCGAGTCAAACTTAAACTGAGAACATATTTAAGCTGAATCTAATCCATAAAAGGTTTAAGCCTGATCGCGGCTCTGTCGTTCGATATAGAAATCGACATTGGAAACCGGTCAAAAATAATTAATTCCAAGATTGCAGCAAGCTGAACCTCGGGTCTTCTCTCTCGTTGGAACCGATGGAAATTGGTTTAAAAAATAGCCTAAAGTCGAATTATACAATTTAAGCAAGTAAAAGGGGGTTTTGGTTTGTTGCTTGAAATTTAAAGAAAATAAAGGTATAAAAGAATATTTTT
>JANITX010000003.1:57826085-57838602 GCA_027564395.1 Erythroxylum ulei | reverse complement strand
CATCAATTAGGAGTCAACAAGTGCACAAACAGTTAAGAAAGTGAGGCCAATTTATAATGTAAACTTGGCTCAATCAAAGCCCAAGTCCATTCAATTTGTTGCCATCCTTAATCTTATTTTAAGGAAAAGGAAGGGAATTCTGGCAAGATTATGTGATATCCACAAAGTATTGATGAACAACTCAATAATTATCTCATCAGTTTGGAAAACAACTAAAGAATGAATATGTTTTAATACTTGACTACAATGAAAGGCATTGGTTTCAGAGATCTAAAGAAGATTGAATTGAATTGGGCAATAAGGTTCTTTAACTTTCGTAGAGGCCCAACTTAATAAAATCACTTCATAATAATGAATAAATTTTAAAATGTGATCTCTCTAAACAAGATGTTCAAGAACATTTCAAACAACTCCATAAAGTGGAGCAAATTAATGTACACCCGCATCATTATTAAGATTTCTATAATTATCTCCTCAAACTATATGAGGATTGTCTACTCGAGTTACAAACAAATAAAGAGATGTCAAATTAAACAATACCTAATCTTTTAAGACTTTTTTAATTTAATACTAAACTGTTAAAAAATTTGTTTAGTGACTACCTTTTAAAAGTTGTGTGAATTTTGAAAGGTTAATTACTAAATTAAAAAATTTAGAAATTTTGACACTAAACTGAAAAATAAACAGAAGGTTAGACACTTTTGAATCAGTCATCCTATAAAAATGCTCATAATAGTTGTAAGTATGAGCTTATTAGAATCTTCAAGTATAAATGGCTTGAACCCTTTGTTGGTAGATGGTGGAAAATAAAGTAATTTGAATGGTGCAAACAACATTTGTAAGTATGTCCTTTTCAAGTCTCCTAAACAACTTTTTAGATTGTCTCAATCTTAAAAGTTTCCAAATACAAATTTTCAAGGATGTAAGATTTACCTTCTTTTATAACATGGCTATTAAAATCATCTCCAAGGTGATAACCACCGTAATCAAATCTTATTTCGGTCAATTAGTGAGTCCTAACCAAAATAACTTCATTTTTAGAAGAACAAGAATAGAAAATATAATTATAATTCAAAAAATTGTTTACTCTATAAAAAAATAAGAAAGGAAGAAAAGGTTTTATTATTATAAAATTCTATATGAAAGAAAGTATTATTTGATTTCAAAATAGCATGATCTAAAAGCTTATGATAGGGTTAGATGAGATTTCGTAAGTAGTATTCTTAATGAATTAAAAATGCCTCATACAATCAAGGCCCTCATCAACCTACTGGTTTCGAAAATTATTTTTTTTCTACTTTAAAGAAAGGAGAACTTGAACAATTCACTCCTTTTAAAAAAGTTCAATAAGAGTACCCCTTATTATCTTATTTGTTTGTACTTTGCATTAAATTCAATCACAAGTGAAGTGGAAAGGAGAAAGCGAGAACCTCTTGCACTTTCCAAGAAAAGGTTACCTATTTTTCACTTATTTTTTGGAGATAACCTTCTTCTTTATGGTTAAGCTTCCATGCACCAAATGAGTTATATGTTGAATTGCCTGTAAAATATCTATCTATCCTTTATACTAAAAGTTAAATATGATAAATCAAAATTTTGATTCTCATTAAATATTGCATGGCAAACCAAATTTGTATTAAGCTTTAAGTTGGGTAAAGCTACAAAAGAACTTGACCAATACGTAGAGATGCCACTACTATGTACAAAAGTTACTAAAGTTGTCTGTGAAATCTTACTTAAAAAGGTTACAAACCAACTGTCAAGTTGGAGATTTACGAACATGTCTATGGTTGGGAAAGAAGAGAAATTCTTATTAAGTCATTATATTGTCTATTCCTTTATATAATATACAAAGGATAAAACTTATAAAAGGCATTTGTGATAAGCTTAACCAAGAAATACATCATTTTTTATAAAGAGGTACTGATGCAAGCAAGAAACTACATTTGATTACTTGGCAAAAGATGTGCAAACCTAAAAGGAAAGGAGGACTAAAAGGAAAAAATACAATTAACATAAATCAAGCATTTTATTACAAAGCTATCCTAAAACCTCTTGCATTAAGATAATAACCTATGTAAATATGAGTTGTTTCATAAATATGTTGGTGTTGGTGAGGAAAGAAATAGAAATAAAGATGTATTGCACTAAGAGAAAGACATTTTTTAATATTTATCAAAGAAAATAATGAGCCTATTTTTATAGGCTTACACTTAATAGAAACCAAGCTAAAATTAAGCAATTAGACAAGAAATTAGGGTTGAAATATGGCCACCTAAGTCATAACAAATCTATTATAAGAGAAACGTGATATTGATAAGGTAAGAAAAACTCTAAAAATAACAAATTCATTGTTACTAAATCTTAGGAATCAACTCTACTGTTTACTAAAAAATAGAAATTAGTTCCATCAATTTTGGAGCACTACTCAACGCTCCCCTTTGCTTCGAAATTGCATATTCCAAGTCTTTGTCAAAAGTAATTGTGCTTGACCTAAGGAAGTGTCTTTGTAAGAACATCAGCAACATATTCATTTGTTTGACAAAAATTTAGCTTTATTTCTCCTTTTATTGTGAGTCTGCAAATAAAATGGTACTAGATGTCGATGTGTTTCATTCAATTATGGAAAGTTGGATTCTTTGTCATTACATTGGTTGCTTTGTCGTCACATAATATTTTTATTGCACCATCTTACTTATGATGAAAAACAACCAACAATCTTTGCAACCTAGCCTAACATGTTGTAACATACTTCGCTTCCAAAGACGACAGTGTAACCACATCTTGTTTCTTTGAACTCTACAAAATTGTTGTAAACCCCAAGCTGAAAATATGACCAGAAGTGCTTTTTTGGTCATATACACATCTTACCCAATCACTGTCACTATATCCAAACAAGCTAAAACTTGTTGCCTATGAATGTCAAAGCCCAAAATCAACAGTTCTGGTAATGTAGCGTAACACTCTTTTTGGTGCACCTAGATGCTTCCTTGTAAGACTATGCGTATACTTGGATGATTCACTCATACAATACATAATATTTAGTTGATTATGTGTTAAGTAGTTTAGCCCACCTATTAAGCTTCTGTAGTAACTTTGGTTAATAACCTCTGTACAATCTTCAAGTTGTAATTTTTTATTAGGATTTATACGTGTAGTTGTTGCTTTTCAATTGTGCATCCTAAACCTAAACAAAGATCATTCACATACTTTCTTAATGAAAGGAATATCCCATCTTCTACTTGTTTCACCTCAAGTACAAGAAAGTATTGCAAAATTCCCAAATTTAACATTTCAAATTAATTTTGCGTGCATAACTTAAATACAACAAATAAGGTTTTAGAGGACCCCATGTAAATCATATCATCAAAATAAATGCAAATTACCAAGAATTCACCATTATCATGCTTCTTTACATATAGTGTCGGCTTATTTTTCAAGAGATATGAGTCAATTTTTTTTGTACCATGCTTTTAATGCTTGCTTGAACCCATAAATAGCTTTCTTGATACTAGAGACCTTTTTCTCATTGTTATTGACAACAAAGCCCTCAAGTTATGATACATAGACTTCCTCTTCTAACTTCTTATTAAAAAAAGACTTAACATCAAATTGAAAAATGAACAAATTCAATTTAGTAGTTAGGGATAGCAGAATTCTCACTGTTTCAAAGCGAGTAATAAGTAAAAAAGTTTTGTCAAAGTCAATACCTTGATGTTATGTATATCCTTTAACAACGAGCCTTGCTTTGAACCTTTATATGATGCCATCTGCATGATACTTTATTTTGAACACCCACTTGAGTCTAATAGGAGTCTTGCCTTCTAGAAGATCAATCAATTCTCATTTTTTATTATGCTTGATCACCTCATTTCTTCCATCATCATAACTTGCCATTCTTCACTTTTAGTAGCTTCTTCAAAGCATATGGGCTTTATCACGTACAAGGCGAATGAGCATGATTCATAAATCTTCCTAAGATATCTGAAGTTTTTGGGAGGTGTGTTAAATGTGGAATATGAAGATCAACCTATAGAAGAAGTACAATTATTGCCTGGAGTTGATTAAGCACTATTGGTTTTTAGAGTTGAAAGTGAGTTGCTATTACTGCCACCAAAGCCCTAATTTGTTGGTTCTGCATTATGAGTTACAAGAAAACCTTCTATAATTGGGGAGTTATTACTGTTGTGTTTTTTGCTCCCATGTCTAGCTTTCTGCTTGATTAAATTTGACATTCCTACTAATGATCACGTTGCCATTTACGGGGTTATATAGCTTTTATACTTTGGATTGGGTACTATACCTCATAAAGATATATTTTTTCTAATTTTTATTAAGTTTAAAGAGAGAATTAACCAAAGCATATGCAATATAACTGAAAAATCATAAGTGAATTACCTTAGGCTTATGACCTTTTCACACCTCATATAGAGTTCGATTGTAGACATACTTTGTACGAGAGATATTTAGAAGATAGACTGTTGTAGTTATCGCCTCTACTCAAAGTCTCTTTGGGACACTTCTCCTTTTCATTATGCTTCTACTTGGCTCGACAATAATGCAATTTTTTTTCCACTGCATCATTTTGCTTGAGTGTATAAGGATTTGTAAGCTTTCTGTGAATGTCATTCTCCTCACATAAAGAGTTAAACTCGTACGAAACAAACTCACCACTTTGGTCTCTTCGAAGTGTCTTAATTTGACACTTATTTTACTTCTCCATAAAGGACTTAAATTTCTTGACAATTTTAAACACTTCATATTTAAATCTAAAGAAATATATCCAGCTCATGCAACTTATAATTATCAATAAAAAACAGGAAATATTGACTCCATCTTAATGACTCAATTGACATTAGTTAGCATACAAGCCTTGCCTATAGGAAATGATGGTCTACTCTGTTTTCCATATACACAACCTTCATAAAATATAAAATTATCAATTTTAGGCAACACAACAACCATATCTTTATTGCTTAACAATTGTAACCCTTTAACATTCAAATGACCATACCTCAAATGCCACATACTTGCTTCTGAATTTTATTTAGCTACCAATGCACTACTTTCATCAAAAACTGAAACATCAAGTGGAAACAATTTGTTTGGGTTCATTTGAACATTAAAAAAATTTCCTACCAGATTTCTTGCCATGGTGCTATAAGAATCATTATCAAACAGAACATAATAACCACTTATCACCAACTATCCAACACTCAACATATTATGGGTTAGATAGAGAACATAATGTACATCATAGAGAAGCTTTATATTACCATGTGTGGTTTTAACAGCATCTGTACCTTTGCCTTTAACTTTGGTTGACTTGTTATTCTCGAGCCAAACTTCTAATTTTTATGTCATCAAGTTCCTTGAACAACAATTTTGTGCCACACATGTGGTTAAAGCAACCACTATCTATGAACCAGACTTCATTCAACATCGCATCCATGAAAAAGTGAGCCATAAACAAATTACTCTCCTTTTACAACTTCTCGGTGAATTTGGTATGCTTATGCTCATCCTTTTGCTTAATCCAACAGTCATCTTCTAGGGGGCCATATTTTTTGCAATATAGACACTAAAACCTTGACCTCTGCCACGAAAATCGCATTTGTTTTATCCACGACATCTAAAGGTTTTTTACTTTCCCTTGGAATTTGACCCCTCCACCCCCTCCCCCAAACTTGGAAAGCCTTTTTCTCATTCTTTTCAAATGATTTGTTAAGCTTCTCTTCATGTGCTACTAAAGAGTTCATTAATTCATCAAAGGAATAATTGGTTAAATCCTTTGGTTTTTCAATTGCAACAATTACATGATTAAAATTTAAGGTTAAACTCCTCAAACTTTGCACTCAACAGTTTATTACTTACATTGCCACCATACATCTGCATGTGATTTCCTATGTTAGCCACTCTAGACATATAATCTTGCAGGGATTCTTTTTCTCTCATAGATAAAGTTTCAAAATCACAATAAAGAGTTGTAATTTGACTACTATTACCTTCTTGCTACCTAAAATTTCAGTTTATAAAAACTTTTGTGCCTCTTTTGAGGTAGTAGCTGCTACAATTCTGGGAAATATATCATTATCAAAAGTCTTTCGAATGAAAATTAAGGCCTTTGCATCTTTCTTACAAAGCTCTTATAATCATGCATCAAGTTCTCTGCCTTGATTCTCTAGCGGCTCCTCAAAACCATTCTTATTAAGTTCCACAGCTCCTGAGACTTTATTAAAGTCTTCATTTTAAGACTCCAAAAGTGGTAATTTTGCCTTTTGAAGAATGGAATCAGAGGTTAGGAATTTGGATTGGTGTCATTTGTAGCCATAGCTGAATTGCTTCACTGAGTATATGTTTGCCTCTCCTGTGTCTAACGTCCTCTATTTTCTTGTAACTGGGAATTTTCACTCTTTCTCTCTCTTACTTTACCAAAATTTGGCTTTTTCCAATTAGAGACTAACCTAGTTATGAGATGGAAAAAATGCATGTGTCCTTTTTCCACTTGTTACAAAGGTTTTCATAGACACTAAAATTATACCAAAGTTGGCCTACTCCTTTGTATGGTAATCTCACTTAGGTCTGCTTAAGCGAGACTCAACCTTTCTACGTGACTGTTGATAAACAAAACTTTATTCTCGAACACCTCACTACCCTCGCAGTATTTAACTTTCATACTCAAGTAAGAATATTACAAAAGTATTAAATAATTATAAACAATAATAAACACATAAGAATTATGGTAAAAACCAACCTTTGTTACTTTACGAAAGTATACAAAGGATTACTTTCTTTCAATGTGTTATCTTCCCCTTTATATTTGTTCTTCCTAGGAGTAAGACTCAAATAAGTTATTTATAGGCACCTCTGGCTTTACAATTCAGAATCCTAATTAAATTGAACTAACTAAATCATCTCTATTCTTATCAGATTACATCACACTAATCAATTGGATGATACCCCCATCCAAATAGGACTTTAATAGGATTTAGCTATATCCCAACTAACAAGATAAGATATTACATCTAATTAGAAAAGATACATCCATATCTATAAAAAATCCATAATCTTCAAATGATCCTCCCATATGGTATTTATTTTTTAGAGATGATGTCTATCTACTATGATCTTATCTGCCAGATCATCCTTTAATCTCTACCATTAATGATTAGTCATCCAAGCTCAAATCCTTTCATAGCATACTGGTCCGGTCGAATACTTACCTATGTCAAGTCTATTAGTCATGGTCCGTCTATTTAAGTATACATTAAGTCCTTAGAGCTCTCACATGTCTCCCTTATGCATATGATCTAGCTAACCTTCAATTCAAAGTCCATCCCAAGCTATCTTTTAGTCTTACATATGAATATTCTATCTCGTCGAAGATTTCTGTCAATATGCACCAATGCATGCCAACTCATCAATAATGCCCATTTTCTATGCCTACTCGCAAATCTTTGCCTTGTTTCTTAATCCCAAATGCCAATCATTGATCAATAGTTGTTAATGCTTGCTCAAGTACGCAATTAGGACCTAAGGGTTAATACCACCTCAAAGGCTCTGATACCAAAAATATTGTTATGGAATTAAATAAAAGTAATAGAAATAAAGGTGTATTGTAGTGAGAGAAATATGTTTTTATATTTTTGGGTGGAAATATAAGGCCTATTTTATAAGCTTACACTTAATAGAAACCAAGCTAAAATTAAGCAACTAAACAAAAAAAATAAGGTAGAAACATGCCACCTAATTAAAAACAAATCTAATATAAAACAAACGTGCTATTAACTAAGTAAAAAAAGTTCAAAAACAAAAAATCCATTATTGCTAAAACTTAGGAATCAAATCTACTGCATATTAAAAGATAGAAATCAGTTCCACCAATTTTGGTGCACTAATCAATAGTTGGTAGTTATAATTTTCTTAATTGTGCTCCTAGTAATTACTCTTCTTTTCTCTAAATAATACTATAAGTCAAGGAAAATTTCTTAAAGGAGTTAAATGGAGAGTTGAAGATGGCACTATAATAAGGTTTTGAATAGACAATTAGTTCTCTGTAGGCCCTCTAATAAACTATGCATTACAATACATGAGTAGGGAGAGGAAAAATGCTACAATTACTGAAGAGCTGAGTTTGAACAGGAACCTTCTTCACAGCTAAATAAATAATAAGGGGAGTTCAAAACTACTTTTTTGGACAAGGACGCATACCCTTGCGCAGGCGATGTGAGGGAGAACTTAAATGATCTCTTCTTACGGTATATAGTAAAATGATAAATTTGGCATTGCCTATAGTCGGTTGCCCACCTATGATATGTGATTTATCATCAACTTATACTTTTATTATAATTTTTAGAAACCCTTCTCTACTGATTATGGGTAAGACTGCGTAATATTGGATTTCTCCATATCTCACTTATCGACAAGATTTTTATTGGGTTGTTTATTTTCTTTATACCTTTATTATAACTCTAAAGAGAATATTTTACTCGTCATGCAAGATTATCTTTTATCCGCTCAAGTATGGAAGACTTCTACTCTAGTTAATGTTAGACCTTAATTTCTCTCTCAAAGTTTGAAGAGTTCGGATGAAGACAATATCTTCTCTAATCCAAAATATGAGTGTCATCTTCTAAATTGTTGTTTTTGTTGAGACAATTAAAAGCATTTGAACTTGGCGAAACAAAAGGATTCATGATGATGTTTCAGTTAACTTCATTGTGTTAATTCGTGAAAGAGTTCTCCACATTCATTCGGTGAAACCAAAAGAGATAAGGAATTCGAATAATGATTATTGTAGTTGAAATGCTCCTAGCTGAACATTTAAGAAATTATATGTGTCAATTTGCTGTTTTCCTAACCACACTATTGGAGTAGGTGGTTTTGTCAAAGGGCTATGATGGAGAATATTCGATGTGGTAACAAATGAAATTCTACTCACATTCTTTGAAAGTAGGGATGCTTGAAACTCTACAATAAGAGATGAATGTTGACATATACAAGGAAGATCATCTCATAGATTACTAACATAATTACCTAAAGTAATAACATATTATATTTGTAATTCATTCAATTAAACATTTACAAAGATAAATAGATTGTTTAATTTTTAATACATGAAGGTGGAATAAAATAATTCTACTGAAAATTTGATGATTCTAAATCTAAATATAAGCTTGACAATGAACCAAATTGAGCTCGAACTTTTTTAAATCTGAACAAAGTCTGATTAATTTATTTTTAATTAAAATTTTAAAATAATATTATTTTATTCAAAACAACGTTGTTTAACTTAATATATTCGGACGTCAAGCTATACTGAACATGTATTTGAGGTTAAAATAAGAAGAAAAAAAACTTTAATATGTCCCAAAGTTGGATAATTAACTCAAATCGAATTTGTTAATTTCAGGTCAAACTAAACCCGATTAGGCCAAAACTATCGATCACCACCAAAACCTTCATATTGGATCCTAAGGTTTCTACTCCACTAAGTGAATATTATATTTCTATGTTACGCAACATGTTTGTGAATCAATTTTCTTTAGTCAACCTGTTCCTTTTACGTTTTTTTTCAGTATAATATATGTTGACCTATTTTTTAAAAAAAAATATTCGACCGCAAAAATATATAATTTATAAAGCACATATTATAAATAAATTATTTAATAAGATAATTCAAAATTAAAATAACATTAAACATTTCGCTTGAAAGATCCGTCATTTACACTTTCTTCTCCATTCTCTAACGTTTTTCTATAAGGACTGATCTTAATCTTCTCCTATGGTATTTGATGTGAAGAAGAAAGGAGTAACATGCTTCATAGACTATATTTTATCAGGGCTCATGTTCCCCCACCTCATTTTATCTGTTACACTTTATGAATGTCTTTCTTTACTCGTCCATCCTCCATTGGTTACATGTGAAGCACCAAGCTAGCCAAATTTGGTCAGAGAAAGAGACACATCGGATAGGACACTGCTCGCAGCCTCACACACACATACACCTTAGATGCATACGTGTTCTACAGTACCCACGAGTGCAGTATCTTTAAAGCCAAGTTTTGGATATGAATTTTCCTTTACAAGGACTTACATTTGTATGATATTTATCTTTAACAACCATCATCTAAAGACCAAGTGAATGAAAGAGCACATGGGATTGGGCGCTCCACTTCCATTCAAGGATAAGATAAAGATGGCTTTAGTTTTTAATAGGTATTGGCAGTTGGCACGCAATGGTCAACATTTGGGGTTGGAGCCACCCACCATATCATATCCTATGACTATAAAAAAAGGAGTATCGTACTGGTAATACCCTGCCCTACACTACCACAGTTTGACGAATATGCCCTTTTTCAATTATTAAAAACAAACTAAAGGTGGATATATCTCCAGCCTCCCGGCTTATGCTTATCATCTAGTTACGTGACCTGTCAGTGTTACCCCCTATTTTACAACCATCCAACCACCCCGGACGGAGGCTAATTTTGTCTTTATAGAAAGAGGCGCCCATCCTTTCCTTCATCCATTATCTGTTCTATTCTATCTCAACAATGCAGAAGATATAGCTATTTATTTAATAAAATTAAATAACTGTTCCTCCAAAAAAGCAAGAAATTGAAAAAAAAAACACAAGACCCTATTGATCATGGTCTTCCAGATCTGTGAGAGAGAAACAACTTTGGGATTTGAAAGCGGGGGTCTTCAACTTCGATATCGGTGCTATGTTCTTTCCGGGTCGGAGCAGTAGTTTGTCGGGTCGAGGCGAGGATGACGACGATGAGGATGATGGGTTGTCGTGATCGTCTTCTTCTTGAAGCTTCTCTTCATCGTACTCCTCGTTCAGAGCGAGGAGAGGCATGGATTTGGGATTGTGCCAACTGTAGAAAGTTGATTTTCTTGACCATTTGTTGGCCATCAGAATTCTTCTCCTCTTATTGAATGGGTTCTCGTGCTTTTGCAGATCCTTCACGGTTGTTACCGAGCTCATGTCTGACAGATTCGCGAACGACTTTGATTTTCCTGAGAAGTGGTTTGACAATCCCCTCCTGCAAATTAAGAATCATTTAACTATGTTCAATCAGAAGTTGAATCACATCAGACTGTTAAAAATCCAAAGATATGATGTTGGTTGTTCAAATAGCAGAAAAAGATTAGACACTACAAACACTTACTTGATCGGAAGAGATTCTTCGAGCGAATCCAGAGAGCCCAATCCTAAGTTTGAAGAAACGCTGCTATCGACTTCTTCCCCTTCCTCATCATCGCTATCGTCCGGAGCTCCAATCGACGACGAACTCTCTGATGAATCTTCGGTTCTACCAAAACCAACGCCCGACCCGATCCGACCCGAGACCAGCCTCTTGTCTTCAGTCTCCTCCCCCTCTGCCTTCAAGAACAGCGAAGCGGGCAACTTCTCCGCCGCAGGCGACGAGACGTCGACACTGAAGGTGGGACCTACCAGCACCTCCATGTCTACGAGAACAAAGATCGATCGATCGATCAAATCTCTACAAGCTACGAAAACAAAAACTCTTTTCTCAACTACTTCAACTCACAGTCCTAACCCTCTCCTCTTCGCCTCCTCTCTCTGCTTGGCTTTCCGGCGAGGTTCGTTCTCATCAATCAAAAGGATAACAAAGAGGGAGGGGGTGCGCAGGATAGGGACAGTGATGCGCGTAGTTTAAGGACACGAGACAAACAGACACACCTTGGAGTGGCTTTCCATTTCCCCACTATTTCTCTAATCTAGAGAGAGAGTGATAGGTTGTTTTTGTTCTCAAGAAGACGGATCTTGTACATAGTACTCGATATATATATTTTGATAAGAAAGAGGGATGGCGCGTGATCGTCACGCCTTTGCTGCACAAGGATGTGACTGGGATTCCGTCTACGTACGTATGGAACTTGTATACAAATACGGTATTTTTATTACAAACTCATGAGATATTGTCCAAATTCCGTAATTGTATCAGCCCCGCGGCGTTGCAGCCCATGACACGTTTCTGATGACGTGGCATTCAATCTTATCTTTCTCCTTAATTTTTGCCCCGTTTCTAAATATTAATCGTTACCAGTAAACAGTCACTTTATTAATTAAAAATAAGATTTATATTATTACTTTCTTTTAAAATTATTTTTTTAATAAAATTTTTACTTTTTTCCACTAGATGTCTTGGGAGAGTTATAACTATAAAAAGACATCTTTAAATCATCTACAGTCAGACTAATCTCATTATCTATAAATGTTATGCAAAAGCAAAGCTCTGCCCAAGGTTTAGGGGATGCTTGGTTGATAGGTTTAGGAAGGAGTTAATGGGTATGGAATGAAAAGTAAATGATTGGTTGTTAATTATGATTACAGGGATAATAGTTTGATATCTCACTTTAGGGGAATCCTCCATACCCCCCATTTAGTAGAGAAATGAAAATAATTTCTTAGTAGAGACTCATTTTACTAATTAATTAAAATATAATTAATTTATAATATAATTAATTAAAATAATAATATTAA
>JANITX010000003.1:57787066-57803186 GCA_027564395.1 Erythroxylum ulei | reverse complement strand
ATGAATTGAGGTGAGGGATCTATGAATACCATTTGAATTTTTGAATTGCTTTGAATGGCGTTGAAAAAAAAACTATATCGATTTGGATTGGTTTAGACCAAGTCGTATTATCAGAAGATGTAACTTGTCTTTATAGTTTTCCAACGTTTTTCTAAAATATGCGTTTTCAGATGTCGGAATTAAAAGATTTGACCTTAAGCGTTTTGATTTCGTTGGTTTTCTGTTTTCGCCCACGTTTGTATTTCGAGAAATTCTGTACACACGCTTTATAATTCCGAAGGTTAGGTTCCGGATACAGGGCCCGACATTGTTTCTTCCTTGGTAACAATTTGATTTCCTGGTACAGTAAAAAGAAAAATTCATTTTCATTTTCAACTATAGAAGTAGAATATATTGCTGCAGGAAGTTGTTGTTTGCAACTTCTTTGCATGAAACAGATATTAGAAGATTATGGAATTGATCAGGATGTACTTACAATCCTATGTGATAACAAGAATGTTATAGATATCTTGAAGAATCCAGTTCAACATTCACAAAAGAAGCACATTGATTTGAAATATCATTTTATTCGAGACCTTGTGGAGAACAAAGTAACCATCGTATCATACGTGTCTACGGAAAAACAACTGGCGGATATCTTTAAGAAACCTCTTGAGGCAGTCAAGTTTGAACTTCTTGAGGGGCTTTAGGATTTTGTGTTTTACTTTGTCGATGTATTATTTCTTTAAAAAATTGAAAAGTAAAAAAAAAAAAACCAAAATGTTGCGTTTTCATCCAGAGGGATTAAAAATTCCTAAGTCCTCTTCCTGTCGCCACCTGCGCCCTTCATCCCCTTCTCATCTCTGTCGACCTTCAAGCTCCCAAACACCTACGTGATTGCATTGAAGACTTCTCCACTATAGAATTAGCATCTATGTGGGATTTTTAGGACTCCATTGAAGACTCATCTCTTCTCAACCGTGTGGGTTCTAACTCTGCAACTTGAACTTCTCTCTACAGTACTTCTCTTTTTCATTCAACAGTTGCGCCATTTGTTTATTTTGTTCGGGTCTCTGTTGTTCTTTAACAAAATGGGCAAGAACAAAGACAAATCCCTCTCCTTGGGTGCGGAAAAATCGACTGTTGCTCTCACACGTCGGTCCAACCGTTTGTTGTTAAACCCGACAACTGGGAGGAAAGTTTTCGGGCCCGGGTCATCCTCAATTGCTCCTATTGAAATTCCCGACACCACCTCAGTTTGGGATTATCACTAGAAAGTGACGACGCCATGCGGGTGTTGCGTTCAATGATTGAAGACTCGTCATCTGATTTAGAGGAGGTTCCTACTGCTGCTAGTCCAATAACTGCTCCTCCTTTGGTCCCTAAAAAACGGATGAAACAGCGAGCTAGGAAAATAGTCCGCCCACCTTGGCTAGTTCCTTCTGCTGGGTTGACAATACAAACTGCAGTTTCATTCAAATTCTATCCACCCGAAGTTAAGCAAAAATGGGATAAATTCACTGACATCAGGTTAGTTTTGGATCACCCTATTAACTTAGATGAATTTCAGCAGTACCGACTAGATATTTTACTATCTAAGAAAACATTACTGCAAGCTGCATTACTTCCTGAACATTATGATATTGAATTGGTAAAAGAATTCCATTGCAATCTGCCAGGTGACTTATTATCTGATACTGCTGTGAGTTATAATTTGGTATTTGTCCAAGGTATGGCGACACAGTTTGATGATGACTGGTTGAATATCTTCATGTGATCTGATAATTTAATTGGGGATCAGATTTATGATGATAACTGGACCATTTCTAATGATCGAATAGCTACTGTATTAACCAGCGGAAAAGTTATCTATTTGGCCATGTAGTTTGGGGCTACACTTATCCATGTTGACTTAAAAGTATTTTGTGCTTTATAAGTTAGTTTTAGCTAACTGGATGCCTAGTACACATGTTGTCTCTGTTTACCTAGCACAGGCTAAACTGCTTTATGCCATTGACACCAGGTTGAACTTCAATTTGAAGAGTCTCATAATTGAAGCTATATTGGCTATTGGAGGCAAGTCAAATTTTCTACTTTCCTTTTCTTGCTTAATTTCTCAATTTTTATATGCAAATGATGTTCCTCAATTGGAGACGAGTACACTTGAACCAATCACCTTAATGATGTTGACCTTGGATGGAGGGGGAGTATTGTAACTTCAATACTTTTATATATTCGATTACGTGATTCAAGGGAAGTTTCTGTTTGTGACAAGAATACTAAAAAGGGAAGTTTTTGTTAGGATACTCACTATGTCTTATTATTTTAATTTTGGCATTTTTGATTATTGAATATTTAGATAATGATTAAAAATATAAATCAAAAAGTCTTACTTAAATTAGATTCTCGGATAAGAGTTGTTGCACAAATAGAAGTCTATCTTAAATAAAGATTGGAGTGGATCACATTTCTTTTTGAGACATGGATAATGCAAGATGACGTGGGTGAAGGTGGCGTGAAAGTTTCCAGGTCTTGAACTACTGCGTGACTCTATTCTTCAGTGTATATACTAATTTGGTGAGGTTCTTTCTTATGCATGTTTATGTTGAATGAAAGAGCAAAAAGTGTGTGGTCTTTGATATGAAGATTCTTACTGTTTTGAGGAAGGCGCGTGTGTGATGTTGCCAAGTGTGAAGAAAATTAGAGACAGTCGAAGGTGTGTTGATGCATGCGTGACTCAGCTCCTACACTTGATCATAGTTGACTTGGTGAAGTTCTTGCTGGGCGTTTATTTGGTGTATTATGTGTGATCTTGTTTTTGCTAAATATACACGTGAGTTACTTGGCTTGTGAGTTGTTCTTGATCTGTGCCTTGGTGCATTTTATCGTTGGTAAATGGGTAGATCATATGGCTTTTAGTGTTCAGAATATTGGGACATAGTTGGAGATATATTGTTGTGTGGTTGAACCTTTGTGTTTGAAAGACATTATTGTGGGTTGAAGGATAGTGTACGTGAACTGGAAGTCTAGTTGATGATACCTGCGTGATTATCAAGCTGCTCATGGTTTCGTGATTATGCAGGAAATTATTCCTTGTCTTTTTGTCAAGTGTCTTCTTGAGTGTTGAGTTGTTTGTTTAATCACTTGAGTGATTTATTCACAGTTCTTGTTTCGAAAGATTGTTAAGAAAAATTCTCTGTTGAGATTAATTTGAATCAGTCGTGTTATTAGGTGTGAATCACTTTCACAGGTAGTAAGGAAGAGTGGTAGTGTCAAGAGTTAAGTAAAGTCAGCTTATTAAATCCTCGTGTAAAACTATTGTTGTCCTTTGATAAAAGTATTAAGCCGGGTGAAGGCCTTGCTGACGTAGCCAAAGTGTGTCGAACTTCGTTAAAAAATATTAGTGTTGATTTATTTTGTTGTATTTTAATTCTTCTAGTTTTTGATTGTGCTAGAAATGATTGTTGTAATTCGAAGAGTTTGCGAAACTAATACTTCCCTACGGGTCTATCAATTTTTATCAAAGTGATTAAGCAATATCGAGAACAATCTCTCTATTAAATAAAGACAAAGTTAGGTACTATCGGACCTTTACAAATATCACGCCTCAATAAGACTTCGACTAGGTGTTGACAATGATTAAGTGATATCTTTTGCATTATATATTCGTTTGAGAATACGGCTACTTTTATTTTAGAGAAAAATTATAAAAGTTAACTCTTTATTTGTAGAAAACATAATTATTGTAAGAAGGTTCTTCTTTACCTTATTTAATTGGTGCAAAATTTGCTAAAAAATCTCATTAAGAAGAATCTAAAACTTGATCAAAGATCAAAGTTTCTTCTTAACTTTTTACATATAATAAAATATAAAGCCAACTCGAAATACATAAACATGCTTACCCATCATAAAGTATGCAAAATGTGAACAAAGAATGTTGTAGTGTTTTCTAGTTTATATGCTATTATGCTAATGCCAACACTTGCATCCATAAAAAGGGCACCAATATGTAAAACACGGAAGATAGAAGAGAGACTTGCATTTGTTTTGCCACGTGTGGGCTGAGAAGGAGAAGCATATTTGCTTTGGCTCTCGAATCAGAACGACCAGGCTTAGATTCAAATTCAACGAAGTCACTATCTATTTGGACGTAATTGGCACTACCCCGACCGTGCTTGAGGGGTGTGTTGAACGTGTCTCGTAAGCAAATTTCGACCATAGAAACAGATTAATTGTTACGGTCAATGAAAGTAAACGTTCATCGTTCCAACCTCGAAAACTACCCGAGTGAGTGATTGAGTTGAGTTGAATTGAAACAGCTGCGCTGACCCATCAAAGTCTTGATGGTGATCACCAAGCTAAGTCGGTTGGTTTATGGCGTCTGGTAACATTCATGCATTATCAGGATCAGCTCACACGTCGCAACTCGCAAATCAAGAAAAGAAAGATTCTAACCCAAATTCCAACCCAAGCTTTGACTGTATTATGTATAATCATCCCATTTTCAATCATTCACACCAAAACAAAGTAAACTTGCCCGTTAAAGAAGTAAACTTGCCCCTGCAACCTTTTTATAATTTTAAAAAGTCATTCAATTCCAGTTTATTGCGACCTAAAACGTATTAACATAAATCAATTTTGCAAGCTGAATACATGTCAAGATTGGCCTGATTTTTTGAGGGCAGGCCGTCTAATATCTGGCAATCCTGTTATGAGTTTATGGATGGACCGATTATAGTCACATCAAAGACGACACCGCATTGTTGGTTAGGCGATGAACTCGATGAATAAAAAGCAAGATGAGCTTAATCGAAGAAACGACAAAATATAGTGTAGGATTAGATTTTTAAAAAATTTATAATTTGAAAATTGGTAAATTCCGGCAAAGCACTCATCTTCTCCCCAAATAATTAATTATCAGAGAAAATTTTAAATAAAATTTACAATCCAACCACCTCGATATTACAAAAGTCTATCATCTTTATCCTAATCTACTTCTTTATTCTTTTTTCTTTTTCACGTTGACTCGAAGACCAACCCAGCGGCCATGTTCTCCTGCATCGCCGGTTGTGCATGACGGTGCTCCCCTTCGTAAGTCACAATCAGCATCGCCGGATCGTCTGTCGCCCGCTCCACGTGTTTCCTCGCTGGGCACCCTCTCACAGTGCTACACTTATAATATCCCCTGCAAGAATACATAGGATCCCAATTTAGAACACGAACGAAACCGAATATATATTTGTTTGTGACGGTTACAAAAAGCACGATCATGATGGTTTACCTTGGGTATGGTGACCCCTTGATCGGCTTCTGGCCGTATTTCCTCCATGAGTACTCGTCCGGTGGAATATCGGCAATTTTCGAACTTATCGCCGGGACTCGAATCGATTTCTTTACCCGATTTTTCCTGGATCAATGAAATAAAAGCCCTATAAATCGTCGATTCCGACAAGTAGAGAGCGTGCTTTTACTAGCTGTCAGTTGGTTACGTTTTGGGAAAGACAAAACTGTTGCCTTAATTACAAACTTCTGAAAATAGTGATTTTCACATTAGACGACCAAAAACTCGTTGACTTCCCGCCGACCCATACGTTATGAACAATGAAACACCGAGCCAACTCAGATAACTCGCCCTAATCTCGACCATATCTTTATTCGCTCCCCAAAAGGTCTTACTACAGAGGTGAAACAGACACAACCCTAGATAGACTGTTTGATTTACGTAACGAGTCAACTTAGTGTAGATTAGATAAACGAACTTCTCCAATAAAGACTAAAAGACTACCAAAGTGGTCTGAGTGTTGGGAGTTACCTTCTTTTTGAGCAATGACACTTGCCGCTAGCTGAGCCGGAAAACTTGCCGGAGACGTTATCGGAGTGCTCGTGCTCGTGACATCTTTTCTTACTGTAAGGCGCCGACGAGAGTGGTGGTTTCCCGGCAGAAACCGCCGGCGTCAAGAAGATTGACGACCCTTGCTTACCATTTGAGACGCTGCCGTCTCCAGTAATCGCCGAGGACATGAAAGATGAGTTTGACGACACGCTGAAGCTATCCTTTGTAAACTCAAGCTCAGTACTCTTCGCGTTTGAGCCAAAAATGCTAGGTTTCGTGAAGTCAAGAGTCACAGTATGAGGCTGTGACTGGACAAAGCTTGAAGGTACTGTCATCTGAACTTGAGGGGCCGCCACCGTTTGGATGATCGAGGGCTTATGCACGGTCGCCGGAGCAGTGACCGGTGCCGGAGTTACTGTTACAGCGTGAGAGCGAGGGGTAGAGAGAGACGGTTGCGATGACAAGGGAGGCGACGAGGATGACGACGGTTGAACCGGGCCTCGTCTGAATCGCGCGTGACCGGTCCGGTTCAGGAGAGATATTACTTTTTTGAACTTGGACACAGTAACGTCTGTGAGGTCGGAGCAGTCAAGGTTGTTGGATCGTTGAGACATGACGCGGATTAGATGTTCCATGCTCTTCAAGCCTTGGGATGCAGCCTCTTGTATAGCCATCTGATCTTCAATCTTGGAGAAGCTCACAAGATCCACGGCCATTGTTGAAACGATGAAACTATAGAATACAAGTCAATTAAGCATATCAGAGCCCAGAACCCTATGAGATCTCTAAAGACTTGAGCGGAGAAGATAGTAGTAAGGGGACAAAGGAGGCAGCAGAGTTGGGATGATATAGGCGGGGAAGTGACCGGATGACCGGGTGACACAGAAGTTAAAGTCAAAGAATGCTTACAATCGGACGGACAAGATGAGTTTGAAAGTTTCTAAATTACGACAGTTGTATGTGGAATAAAAAAAAGTTACAGGCAAAGACTCAAAGAAAAGAAAGTGGTGGGGCCTCCATTTGTCTGTTTTTTTTTGGGGGTTTGAAAAAGTGAATTTGACGATACTAGAAGAGTTCTTCTGTTGGCTCTTCAACATAGTATCTTTTTACGTTAATTTGAATTCTTTTTTGAGAAGTGAATTTTTTTAATTTGTTACATTGTGCTTAGATTTTTTTTTAAAGGGAAAAGGAAACTAAACATATTACAAGATAAGGCTAGGGGGACAAATCTCCAATAAATCCTCTTGAAGGATCAGGTGGTATCCAATGGGTGTAGAATTTAAAAAGTTGATGCTAAAAGTAAAATGAACTGCAAAGTTTGCGAGTCAATCGGTGCTGTTGTTGTGCTCTTGATATATGTGTCGATGAACAACAGTTCAGTTGCGAGTAAGAAGCTCAGTAATGCTCTGAGGGCTTGGGGACGGTGAGCAGAGGAAGAGAGAAGGTTAAAAATTGCGACGGAATCTACTTCAAGCTCAACCTGACGATAACCAAGATTCCACGCAAGTTGTAGTCCGGTTAGGACACCCCAAAGCTCTACAGACATTGCTGACCACTACCCAAGGTTTTGTGTGAAGCCGTCAAGTCATCTGCCTGCACTATCACAAAGCAGTCCACCTACTATGGCGCTGCATGAAGAGCGTTTGCTTATGCCATCAATGTTCAATTTATCCCATCCAGTGAGAGGTGGGTTCCATCTTAAGTGTGGGGCTGGACGAGAACAACGTCCGACAGCAATTTTGTTGTGGTGTATAGCAGATTAGTGGATCAGATTTGCATAAGACAAAATAAAAGAACCTGGTGAGTGAGGCCAAGTAAAACAATCATCAAAGAGGAACGAGTTCCTCTATTTCCAAAGGAACCAGCAAGTAATTTCGAAGATAAGCGACTAGTCTCGTCCAAGCACTCGTTGTCGAGTCTGAAGATTCATAGTGAGCCATTCCCAGTGCGGCATCATAAAAAAATCCGAAGAGAGGATGGGCGAAGGGAAGTGATGCCACACTTTAAGGGCTCTGGCACAGTCGCGTACGACATGAATCGAAAATTGTGCTTAGTATTTTATCTTTGAGACTTGTCTTATTTTCCTCAATAATCTAGAGATAATTTGCATTTTATTCGTGTGTTTAGCAATAATGATTAAAATTTTAACTAATTCGAACGATTCAATCTTGTAAATATTTTGAATCATTTAACATTTCAGTTTAAATTTTAATTTTTGGTTTAATTTAATTTAATAAATCTTATTGTTAAAACTCATTCAATTTATTAATTAATTGGTCAAATTTATAAATTAATAAGTTATTATAAATAAATTAATTTTCACTTAACAATATCTTTTTTAATTAAACTTTAAATTCTTCAATAAATAAAGACAATCTCTTTCAATTAATTTTATTTAATTTTTAACCGAGTTTATAACAATCTAAAGTCAGTTAAATCTTTTAAATCTTAAACTTTTTATCCTATCAATTTAACTCTTAGCCAGTATTTTTAAAACATCAAGTTTTAGTTAGATCTTGGACTACTTGGAGTTGGACAGAGGTCCACTATTGTCACACTAAAATGTCACCTAAACCTTCTTTTGTTAAATATATATTTTTGGTTATTTAAAGATTATATCATATTGTAAGGGAAAAAAAAGAAGAAGGGAAAGTCTACCTTGTAAATTAAACATTTGGTTCATACATCTGGTGACTCCATATTTCCACAATTGAAATAATTAGTTGGGAGCATTTCCTCAAATATTACTATCCCTAAAAGTGAAAAGGATGGTTACTAACCATTACACCTGACCAACACACCATAGTTTTTAAAATGGTCAACTAGCAATACTTGGTCATCATTGCTGGTAAAAGAAGAAATCACTTTAAATCCAAACCTAATCACCAACATTGTAATTTTCTTTTTAATTTGATTGACTTTCAGAAAAGTAGTAGGAAAACAAAACATTGAATAAAGGCATAGTAGCTCAGTCAATGTTCAACCCAAGTCTCCTGTTCTAGAATCACTACTCCACTGTTCATCAATTACGCGCTGATCCAGTAAAGAAAAATTAAGATTGAAATTTATGAGTTGACAGAGATTTAATCAATTTGTGTTTAATTCGGTAAGTTGATAATATATTGCGTGAAATAAAACTCTTATTAAGAGATTCATGTTGCTCTTATAGGGTTTCTATAATTTTTCTTCTGTATTTATTCTAACCTTTTTAATACGTATTACTCATCTTTTAACAATTTACCCTAAGCTTTTGCTACCTAGCCTTCTTAGCCTCTATTTGGATGAGCTTATATTAACAGAGTTTTTGTCAGCTGAGTTTTTTCTGTAGAACTTTTTTTAGAAGGTCTTTTCTAAGAAACTAGTTGACGGTGTGATTGTTATTTAAAAAGGATCTTTTTAGAAAGAGCTTCGTACAGTAAACCGTTTGGCAACATAAAAATAAAAGGCATGTTTAATTTTAACTAGATTTTATTTTGTAATAAAAATTATTTATGCATATAAATATTATTTAAAGTATATTAAACAATACGCAAAGCACAATATATTAATTATTATATAATTTTAAACCATATAAAACATAAATGAAAATATATCTAACCAAATCTTTTATATAGATTATAACATAAGTAAATTAATATCGAAAATAAATATTAAAACATATAAAAAGCTAAATAATATTATATAAATCCCAAAAAAATATCCATGTTGAGTGAATAGTTAAATACATAATAAACAGAAAGACAAGCTTGTGGATATTGTGAAAATTATGTGTAAAACATATGAACAAAATAAACTAAAAATAGACTCATTAATTGATCTAAAAAATTTACTTGAAAAACGTTTTTTGAGAAGCTTTAATTTTGAGCTTCTAAAAAAGTTATATTTTTTCTGTCAAAAAAGCCATATTTATTAAAAAAGTACTTTTTTATTTTACAACCAAACTTCTATTTTTCTTAAAAAAAAGTTTTTATGATGAAAAAAAGTACTTATTAGCCTCCTCAAAACTCATCCAAACATGTACTTATTATTATTATTATTACTACTGCTGCTGCTGCTACGTATTTATATTGTCCATCTTTATTGTATTATTTAGTTCATTACTTGTTTTATATTTTATTTATTAAGTATTTATTTTAAAATTTAAAATTTTCCTCCTTGAGGTATTTGAAAATTACCTTTTTACTAATTAAAAGTAAGACACGTAATATTAAATCTTTTCAGACCATGTACATATCAACATGATATTTTTTAAATTGTTATTGTCATTGTTGCATTAATTTAAGCTCATTCAAATAATCAACAAAAAGAACTTATGATGTCTCTCTTAATAAACAAAGAACTCAATATTTATATTATACTTAACTAAAGTTGGTGTCATCAAAATCCAGAAGCAATTGAAAAAAATACAATTAAATTTGCGAACAAGAGCTGACCATAAGTGGAGTTCACGTGGGAGTAGGTTTCTTTTCTTTTCTTTTATTTTATTAATGTTGACCAACCTTCTCATTTCTTTGGCAACCCGTCGCCGCCTGTAAAGATGCTCTGAATCGTTCGATAGTACCACCCTAATCCAACGGTCCACGTACAATGAAGAGGGTTGACCGAATGCTTTATTTATCCTCGGAAACCTCAACGTAGAAGAAGGATTACTATTAAAATACCGCCACGTGTTTTCGATTTTTAAACACTTATCAGACGGCACAGTTTTGTCAATCACATAATTTTCATTATTTTTAATTTTAATTGAATACAAGAAAATTGATATTATTATTCTTATGTATTTATTATAATTTGATTTATTTAAATATTTTTAGTGTTATTTTTATTTATTTTTTATCTTACATTATTATTTTTTAATCACATCTGTATGTGAATTTATTAAAAATAGTCTTCCTATTATATAAATATATTGCTGCGTATTATCAGATATTTTTAAAACTTCCTCACTGCAAAATTTTGAAGAGCGTGATAAAGATGATGTTGAATTTTTCATAAAATTTGTTTTAGAGATTAAAAAAAAGAACACGTTCTAGTTTTCATTTTAAATTGATACTTTAAATTATTACCTACTTTGGAAAATGATTTATTTTGTACCCTCACGTTTTGCTTTTGGTACAACAGAAATGCAGTGGAAGATGTCACCGGAGTAGATCATTGGGAAGCGTTAACGTGGGGTTGACTGACCAGGTGATACGGGACTGGCTGCCCCATCCATGTAGGTTTAGTTTGCTTGGTTTGGTTAAGACGGTCAAAGGGTCGGCCTCAAGTTAATAGGTCCAGTTTGAATTAGATGTGCTTCAAGCTTGATTTTCTCAGCTTGGCCTAAAGTCTAACCAGTCAAAACAAAACGACGTAGTCTTCTAACCAGTAAAAACAATGCACTTGTGAAAGTTGCTAATCTTTAACCTTGACCCAACAATTAATACTAATTTTATTGGATAAAAGTTTATTTTGAACCTTAACATTTATAACAGAATATAGATCAAACCTTAACATTTTAAAGCATTTAAATTAAACCTCCACGTTTTCAAAATATACTTTAAGTGGACGAAAAATTTAACAGCTTAATTCCCGACAATTAAACATCGGGTTAATATTCACATGACATTATTTTTATGTTTTAAATAAAACAATGAGATTTGCTACCTAAAATACATAAATAAAAGGCTCATTGTTAAGTGATTAGCGAGATCTATTATTTGAAATTTATAAACAATGATCTCTTGTAGTGTAGCTCGGGATTTATCTTTAATTAATTTAAAAATTAACAATGATCTCTTGTAGTGTAGCTTGGGATTTATCTTTAATTAATTTAAAAAATTATTTTTTTGTTACATTTAATTAACAGAGAATTAATTCCATCAAATTTTCTATTTATTTAGTGTCTATTTTAATATTCTAAAATTAATTCAAGTTGGAATCGAATATTAAAGTGTTGACTTTGTTTGGATTTGATTTGATATAATTAATTCAATTATATAGAAAATAATAATAATTAGACTCGTCAGAACTGACGTGCACAGATTAATTTTAAATTGGAAAGCACAAGTCCTCGTGGAACAAGTTGAGTTAGATATATACACTTAGGAAGTCATACTATTCTGCCTTTCCTCTAGGTTATATGATTGAGGGGTAGGGGCTCAAAAGGAATAGGAAAATAACACAGGCACTCCTCTAAGTCGTCATTCCTCGTGTCTTCAATAGATAGTTATCTTTTATTAGAAATTTAACCATCCTCCAATTGTTAGATTTTTAGTCCCCAATTAAAGATAAACACTTAATTAGTTCAGTCAGTTTAATCGTAAAAATTTTAACTCGTTCAATTTTTTAGTTCGATTTTTAATATTAACTTTCGATTTATTTTAATAACTTTTATTGTTAAAAATTAATTAATTCTTTAAAAGTTTAGTAAATTAATAAATTCTTATAAGTTAAAATAATTCAATTAATTTTCATTTAACAATTTTTTCAATTAAACCTCAAAATTTTCGATGGATAAGGACAATCTCTTTCAATCATTTTTTAAATTTTGTAAGTTTATTCAATCTTTAGTTAGTTTTATAACGATTTAATAGTCATTTAAACCTTAAACCTCTTATCTTACTGGTTTAACTTTCGATCCAATTTTTAAAATATTTATTTTTTTCAATTTTTTTCTCTAATACTAATCAAAGTATATTAAAAATTTTGTACTTAAGATTCTATTTAATTGGCTTTAAAATAAAATTTTAATATAAAATACGCTTACATGAAATAACATAAAATTTATGAGTAAATTCCAAAGGCTTAATTTAAAGATTCTAATCGATATTTTTATATTAAAAATTATTTTAAGATGAAATTTACAAATTTATTGCTTATTTTTTAATCATTAATTCATTAAATTATATACTTTAAAATATTATATGTTATGAATGAAAAGATAGGAGTGATGAATGTTGGGTAAGAATATCTAATTGATTCAAATAATTGCCTAAACGAAAACACAGAAGTAAGCTATAAATTGTGCAAATGCAATGACCTCTGTCACTTTCTTATTTCAACTCTGTTTCAAATCCATCTCATTTATATATTTACGTAAAACTTACATAAATATATAAATAATACTTTTTTTTACTTAAAATAAGTGTCGTTTTAGAAAGATTTTAATTATTCAAAATAAGTGTCGTTCGTGACTTTTCATACATGTTTATAATTTTACTTCCAAAATTATTCTTTAATTTCTCTCACTTCTTAATTACACAGATTACAATTTCAAAGCAATTTAACATGCAACCATTTATAACTTCACGAGGCCCCAAGATAATTTCATGCAAATATTAATAAAGACATATTTATAATTTTATTAGCTTTCTTAATAAATTTACATTCCTTTAATACGAAATTTATTTTGAATTTTGAATAGAAAAGAATATGAATTAAAACAAACAGCTCAAATATCATATATGATCACGTCACGTCTTGTGGTTGTAAATTGTCACGCAAAGGAATGCCCATTAAGAGGTTCTAGGGATTGACATCGACTTTAAATGAAATCGAAAAGTCTTGGAATAAATATGATGCAGCAGAAAGTCAGAAGAGATGCCACATTCAGAGTCACTCGTGCTTAAATTATTCTCTCTCCTTTAATTTTGGTCCAAGTGCATTATAAAAGCAAAAACCCATTTGGAGTATATGATTCACGCTCATGTATCTAGAAGATTATTTGTTAAACTAGTCATCGGGATTGACTTTCTACATTTGACTTTTCTCAATTCCGTATATAATATCAAAGAACGTGACCAAACCCACTATAAATAAACCTTTGGTGCAATTAAACGACACTACATAGGATTTGCTTTGCTGGATTCGATTCCCTGTTCACCACATTTTGAAACATTATCAGGTATCAATTCTTATTCTCTGCGCCTACCTTTTATAAACACATTATTAGCTGTTGTATTGACTTGTTTATCACTAGCAACTTTGTGCTGCACCATTAAGGTTCATAGTGCTTAACTTTAGACATGGCATAAAGTAATCACTAATTGCCTCTTATTATGTAATATAAAACAAGATTAGGTTGACTAAAAGGCGCAACTAGAGGGAATGAAATCGCTTAGAGATTGTCTTCGTGATCTTCATAGATCTTAACGAATCACTGGCCGAAGCATTGTACCTGCTCATTAAAGGGCTGCTCTAAACAAGTCTTGTTTGCTTGCGAGGGTTGTCTTTGGCCTTGCAAACTCTTGGTAGATAGATGACTTTTGAGCTATGGAGCACATGAATCCGTAAAACTATTGACCTAATTTTTGGTGTAGGGATCTAATCGGTTTAACTAGGATTGAACTTGTACTACTTTTTAACTTATAAATGACTTCAAATTTTAATTAAATTTGGACTTTTATGGTCAAATTTTATTTCAACAACTTGATAAATTTATTAATTTAACATATAATATTATTTTCGTCAGTAATTTTAGCCTGTCTTAAATTGAATCAAAATTTAAGGTATAACCTTGATTTGAAAGTGAAAGATTATTAACTTTAATTCTCTATTAAAATGGGTTTTGCTTGTTGATCTTGGGTCGAGTTGGCCAATTCGAATTGTTTTGACTTTCCTAAGTTAGCATAATTAGTAAGAAATAAATTTATTATATTAATAATTTAGGGGAAATGGTATAAATTAAGAAAAATATTCTTAACCTGTGATATTATATGTAAGGTGTACAAAATAATTAGACTTTGGCTTTAATTGGTAAATGATTGATCAGCTATTTTATGGGAGATTGAGAGGTATTTAAATGGTCAAATAGTTAATAATTATGTTTAGTAATAAGTTGATTGAGTCGACGGATTGAACCCAATTCGTTGTTTTAAAAAAACTCTGATATGAGGAGCATTTTGTTCAAACGACTGAGAAATTAAGAGGTGAAAAGACGATTATGTCTAAAAGTTATTATAAATTACTCAAATTACCATCTTTTATTGTTATTATCACGTGTTCTATGTTTTTTATTAGAGTTATAAATTTATTATTTTGTGAAATTAAATATTTAAAATTTATATTAAAATTTTCAAAAAAATAGAAAGATATAATACTCATGCTTTTATAATTTTTTTAGATCATGTCATCATAAGTTATTTTACGCATAAATAGTTAATTTTACTAAATATCTTTAAGTAAATTATTAATATTATTTACTGGTCAAATCAGTTGATATAATCTGTTGTTAATAGAATTGATTAATAGCTAATGCAAATCAACTGACTGCTAAAGAAGACTTTTACCCACTAGTTCATGAAATGATAAACGGAACTTAGCAGCTTAAGATTCAAAACGTTAAATCACTTGGACTAATAATGTTTCTGCCCTTGTTTAACTACGTCTAGAAAGGAAAAGAAAAATGTGAATTGAAATTCCCGTCAGTTTTGGATTCAAAGGTTTAGTTATAAGAGTCAGCTATTTCATGCATCTTCTGTAACCCACGATTGACCCTAAATTTAATGTTGAGAAATTAGAACTTTGGACTTTGATTCTACCCGTGCTACATGTGTCTTGTTCCCTTGTGATAAACAGGTCGCCTAATTTGAAGCTAACATTATCCGTTTCCCAGTCTCACAGAAATGAAAGAGGAGGCGATGTTGATCACAAAAACGAGAGGACCCTACCAAACTACTCATTCAAGAACGAAATGGTACAGCGGATTACATAGAGGAACTAATCTTTCAAGTCCACCTTTGTTCTATCTTTCCCTACTAAGAGCAAGGTGAGGCAATATATTTAAGTGTGGGTTTGGCAATGGGATGACCCGGTTGAGCCTACTTAGGCTCGAGTTTAATCTGAAATTTTCAACTTGGGTTGAGCTTAACAACTTCATTTTACCTAAAAAAAAGTCATTTTTAAAAAATTTTCGAATTTTGATCCAAGCTAGGCTCATGATTTAACAAAAATCTGAATTAGACCTAAAGTTTGATCTAATCGAGTTTGGACTTAACTCTCATTCTTACTTAACTAAAATTCCCTTATCTTTAACTTATTGAAAAATATTTTAATTTAGAAAAAATTTCATGATATTAAAATTCTAAAAGAAATCTTTCGAAATTTTAAATTTTCTTCGAACATCTTTTCTCATACTTTAGTAATAAAAAAACGTAACACATATAATATAAATATCAAACATAGAATAATCAAATGTTATTTATTTGACGATTCATATCACCGTTTAAATTATTGATTAACGTCAAATTTAATTGGTTCAAATAAGATTTAATTGCTGAGTTGAATTATCAAAATAATTACATTTGATTAGTTTATGTATGTGTATTT